>CAJVPT010002166.1:0-18493 GCA_910592055.1 Acaulospora colombiana | reverse complement strand
AAAACAGCCCTCCTTGAGAATAGAGCTGAATGTGTTAGGAAAAACAGCCCTCATTGAGAATAGAGATAAGAGTTAGTGAGATATCAAAGAAATAGAACACAATAAAGAAACACTTACCTTCGGCCAAGTTAATCACCACGCCTCTACCTTCCTTAGGTGTTCTTTATAGGAAACGTTCTCTTCTTTGTGTCGTTTGTGAGTATTCTTGAGAAGTCTGGGTTACGCGAGGCATTACGGATTAGCGACGGACTCACCAGGATAGCCCACAATAATATTTAACTAATGCTATATATCACTACTACCAGCCCAACCACAAACTGGAAGCCTGCGCAATTTTGTCTTAATTATTTCTAGAACAATTTTTATTAAGAGTATTTTAGTTATTAGGTCGTCAAATTCAATATCCTGGATCCTGGTTTTCAATCCTTCGAAGTGGTTCACAGATTTCTCCTCCCACCAAAGCCTCCTGATAGTCAAGTCTGTAAAAGTCAGTACAGCCACATGCATGAGAATAAGTCCTGAGAGGCATGCTACCGGTTTGAGGATCTACTCTTCTTATTATCATTTTTATTGATAACATGGTTGTATCAATGGTAATCCTATTCGATTTCAGATCACAACCTGATCACAATCTATATATAGACCAGATTCTATATTAGAAACATCAGTTAGTTTGTAGTTATGCCAATGGATAGATTTATTTCTTTATTGAGCCAGTCTTGTATTTTATTGGTGAAATAGAACCCAAATCTTGTGATCATTAATCTTTTATGGAATGCTAACCACTGCATTATTGATCCATTGATTCTTGTTTTATTGCTATACTTAGATCACCAGATAATCATCATGAGATAGAGGAGATCTTTGTGTCACTTGTGACTTATTTTTTACTTGGCCCTCATATGATATTGAACTCTGGACCTAGTGATTGTGACCTGGGAGCACTATTACAATATTATGGACCCACAGGTCTGGAAAGGTAAATATAATTATTAATAAGATAATGTTACTAAACTAATATACCTTTAGATCTTATTAATATTAATATAAGCAAAAAGATTCGAAGATCTCCACTATGATTAGCATTAGTATAGTGGTTTGATTTTAAATCGAAAAAAACTCCATATATATATGGATACACATATCTTAAATTAACAAATATATATAATTTAATAGATATAGAAGCAATAGATAATATAGTTCATATAATTCCAAAATTTGATAAAAGTAATAAATATTTATTAAATAAATATTTATTTTAATACATTATAAATTTTTTAATATTTTTAAAAATTTTCATTATGGAAAAACTCCAGATTTTTTTATTATAAAAATTTTTACTTATAAAAATTTTCAAAGATCTTCAAAAATTTTGGAAGATTTTTTTGAAAATTTTTGAAAATTTTTTTATGATGAGATCTCCGGAGATCTCTGCTCAAAAAAATTTCCTAATGTTAAGAAAAGACAGTATATAGGAATGATAATTAAATATTGAATTAGATTAAAATAAAATAAATGAAGAAATTTGAACTATTTGACATTATTTTTATTTTTAAAATGATTTTATATTATATTTGAGTTATAGTATCTTTATTCAATAAAATCTTGTTTATGTATTGTCAAATCTTATGATATAAACTATTTGTTTATATCCTCAAAATCCTCAAAATTGCAATGATTATTTTTATAATTGATATTTCTTTTACAACAAATTTTTTTTTTTTTTTTTTAAAACACTTAACTTGCCTATTTTATTGATTATATGCGATACATTTACATTTATTTATAGAGCGATTGTGTAAACTATTTTCAATGTTAAGCAAAACAATAAAACCAATTGGTGGCGGGCACCCAACGCCGTTGGCGGTGGGACTCGATTTTATAACCCCTTGTGGCTTGTTGTACCTGATTAGAGGGACTAACGTGCCTAGGCTCCGTCAGTGTGTTTAGTAAGGATATCAGGATGTTTAGAGTGCCTGTGATGATTTCCTCCATTGTTTTCTTTTGGATTGTTGTGATGGATGTGTCTTTCTGAGCAGTGGGCCTTTTAAACTTGATCTTCTTTTTCTTCAGAGTTTTGGATATTCCCATGGCTTTCTCCCATATTTGGATATGGATGCATCTGTCTGTCTATATGTTGTAAGTAATAAATCTGATTCTATGGATGATTTTACAGCTGGCTTCTGCTATTTTTTCTGATGGAATGAATTGAGTGATTGTTTGGATGACTTTTCTGCTGATGCCACCTCTGATGAAGATGTTCCATTGTTCATTTGTTTCTAAATGGTTTTCAATTTTCTTCTTGCAAGAATGTGGACTTCCTTTTTCAGTCCGTGCTGTGGTTTCTAAGTATATGGTATTGAGTATCATTTCATTAATGTGGATTCTGTGGTGCTTACATCTAAAGAGTTGGATGTTGTCTTCAATTTCTAAGCAAGTGAAGCATGCAGATGATCTGTAAATCTTGGGTTTGCGAGTATATAGTTTGTCTATTGTTGGGAGATCTAGATTCCATAGTTTTATGGTGAATTATTTGTGGCTGTGGTCTATGTTGTTTGTGTGATTACTTGTAATTTTTGTTGAATGTAGGTGTTGGAGTGTTTTTTTCCAATCAATGTCAGCTTTTTGGTGTTGATTAAGTTTGCAGTTTCGATCAAGTGAGATCCATTTGTGTGTGAGTGTGACTTGTCTCATTCGTTTTATTGTTTTGCGGATGGTGTCAATAATTTCTGTCTTTTGATTGTACTTGAAAGTAATGACCTTGGGTTCCAGAAGTTTTTGGAAGAGGTTGTCGCTGATGGTATTATTCTTTAGGCTTTGTTTGGTTAACTTGTCTGCTTGTTTTAATTCATCGTTATTGTTTTCTTTTTTGTTAATTTTGATCCAGCTAATTGAAGTTTGTGCTACCTTGATGCAATAGTGTAGGTTATGGATGAGTCCGACTTCTGATATGTTTTTGATTTGTCCAAGTGATGCTTTACTGAGATCCGTGATGAGTTGAGCTGAGTCTGTTTGTATGGTTGCTTTTTGTCTAAACGGTAGGATGCTGATTGCAATAGTTGCAGCTAAGATCTCTGCTCTGAAAGCTGAGCACTGCCCTGTGATTCTGAGTTTGAAGTTTTCCTGTTCTGTCATGCTGGTCGAGAAAATGATACCTACTCCTAAGGCATTATAGTTCTTTTGATTGAAGGCTCTGTCTATCGTTATCTTGATTGTCTCATTAGTGTTGATTTTTTTGTTAATGTTTATAAGTTGTTGTATAGTGGATCTGGAATATCTATCAGCTGGAATAAGTTTTTTATAAAGGTTGGAGTTGCGTCTACCTCAACTGCTTCCATGGTTTGGTTGGGTTCATTGAGCCAGCGTTGAGTGCTACTAGGTGAGAGCTGAATCCTGAATTGTGGCATTTTTGATATTCCTGCATTTGTTTTGAATGTTTTAATTACTGGGGTTTTGTATAGCGATTTTGTTGGGGCTGTGAAACAGCACATGTGACTTCTTTTGTCTATGTGTTGATTTAGTTCGTATCCGGGATATTTTGCTAATGGTGAAGTGTCTGTGGTGAGGTAGTGCCGTAGTTTGATGTAGTTTTTATCTCGACTCACTTGTTTTCCGATAGTGAAGTCATGGAATCGCTGAATACTGTACCATAACTTATTGGGATTTCTTTGTTGCTCTTGTTCTGATTCTGTGTTATATTTAGTTTGCATTTCGGGGTTAAGTTGGTTAAAATTTATATAGTTATTAATGTAAATTTGTGTTATAGCTTTGAGTGTTGTAAAGAAAGAAGGTTGTTTTTGCTTATTTGTTTTATTGTGGAGTGCTCCTATTTGATACCAGTTTAAGGTCTTCATACAATAGGTGTTGAGGAGTTGTTCGACCCACATTATATTTTGTGCTCTTAATCCCTTTCTATTAGCATTGTACCATTTATCAGCTATGATGTCTTTGATATAGGTAAGGCTATTATTATTATATTTAGTTATTGTTTGGTGATGTAATGTGATATTTTGGGCCTGTGTATTAGGAAGTATGTCGTGTATGAAATTTGCTTTTGATGGAAGGAACTTTGAGCATTTTTTGAGAATGTCTTCTTTTTGCCATGCCATCCACTGCAATTGTTGTGTTCTGAGTTTAATTATTTATCCTGTCAGGTTATTACTGTAGTATAGCTCTTGAAAGTCACTGCAATGCTTCTGTCGTTGTCGTGTTTCAATTTCCCTGATATTGTATTGATTGGTGAGGTGTGCTAGTGGAGTTGGGACAGTTTTTGAGAGATTAATACAATGTTTGAGGCAACTATGTATGCGGCGGTCGATTTATTGTGTTTCATTTTTTCGTTAATACCAGGTCTGTTAGAAGGTATTCTATTGTAGAAAAGAGGACATGGTTTGTAATATAATGATGCATCTTGTTTGTTATTTGTTTTCTGGCTATTGAGTCACATATTGTGGTGACTTTCCTTTTGATGAGATTACATTAATATTGTTTTCCTTTCTTCCTTTCATGCCATACACCTAGGACTCTTATTGCCTGTATTTTGGTGATTGGTGTTACTTTGTGTTCTTGAAAAGTGATGCTTTCCTGTGGGCCATTCAATATTAACAGTTCAGATTTGAGAGGGTTGACTGTGATACCATTGAGGTGATAAAAGGAGGCACTGACTTCCATAATATCTTCAAGTTGCTCTCTATTTTGGACAATGAATGTGGTGTCATCCATGTATGCTGTTACCGAAATGTTTAAGTTTGTCGGACTACTGTTGTCAAGATTTGGTCTATGGCTATTTTGTTGATAGCCTTTCATTGAGCTGATTGTGCTTATTAATGTGTCATAGTATATGTGCCAGAGAAGGGATGAGATCGTGTTCCCCTGATCGATTTCTTCTTCAACTTGATATAGATTAGTAAGCCCGAAATATATGATTACCTTGTTGAACCTGTTTGTGAAACAGTTGTTAATTATGTTGATTATTTTGTTCAGCTTTTTTATTCATTGAAGTGAGATAGTCAATCTTTGTATGTTGACGATGTCATATGCCTTACTCATGTCTTGAAAGAGCATAAGGCATTGTTTGTTTGTTTCTCGTGCATCTTCTAATACTTGATTTATGATGGTGATAGGTTCACGTGTGCTGCTTTTGGGGAGTGCTGCCCAGTTGTTTTTTGATAAGATTGGATGTTTGATCAATATTTTGGCTAGTCTATTATTTACGAGTTTGGTGAAAATTTTTTTGATAGATTCAAGGAGTGTGATAGATCGAGTAATGTTGATGTTGTGCAGCCAATCTTTTGGTTTAGGTATCGGGTATATTGTATTTTCTTTCCATTCAGTGGGTAGTTTTTCATATGTAAGAATATTATTGAAAAGCATAGTTATGACCTCCAAGGTTTCTTTGGACAGGTATTTGTATGTGAGATAAGGAATTTGTGATAGTCTGGGGGCTAATTTGTTACTAACATTTTTGATTACTTGTTGTACTTCTTCAGTAGTGAATGGGGTGAGTGCAGGTTTGTACCATTCTTCTTTGATAATGGTAATGGGTTAATATGCCTTCTGCCAGTGTGTACCTTTCAGTTCAAAAATATGTTTCTTTTTTATCCAGTTTTTAAAGTGTGATTGGACTGTTTCTTTGATTTCGTGAGATTTATATATCAAAATCTTTGTGTCTCCTTCCTCTTTGATAAGTTTGGTTGTGAGGAAGCTTCTCTTAGGATTGTCTAAAAGCATTCTAATGAGTTTTTTCTTATCCATATCAAACCAGTTATTATGATTTCTGAGGACTTGATCTATATTTGCTTTAGTAGTCTTGTATATGTTTTGTTTGTTAATGGTCTTTTCCAGGGCGATTAGTTTGTCAATTTCCTCATTTATAGCTTTGATGTCTTTATTGGGTGGAAAGGTGTAAATTGGCACTTGTTTGTTGATGGCTGCGTGTAGACTAGTAAATTGTTCGAGATCAACTGTACTATCCTATTTGTTGTAAAGGTGGATTTGCTTTTTGTATTGTAGCAGCTGAATGAGAAGTAAAGGTGTGGTTGGCTTCGAGTATTTGGGTCTACTTCTTTGCCTCTCCCTATATTTTTGGATGTGTTTATTTGCGGCATTGAGGATGGCTTGTTTGAGGTGGTTTCAAGTTCTGTCAATGTCTATTGGTTCTGTCTTAAGGAGATTGTAGAGTGTTGGAATTTGTTTCTCGAGTTCGGTGGCAAAACCATTCCATTGTTTGTCTGTGGTCTTCTCCTACTGGAAATGAGTGTTTGCATGAGGTCGTCTATTTCGCTTGTCATTTATTTCTAATTGCCAGCTTTCTATGTATGTTATCTGTAGGTTGTGGTCAATTATGATGTTCGTATCTTTCGTTATAAATGCATCTATCATGCACCATGTAGGACATGTATTTGTCCAGATCATATCGATTCTACTGGAGAAGGTTATGGAGTGCCAGGTGTATTCTTTTTTCTGTAGGTTGTGATATCGGTATGTATCAATTATACCGAGATTGTGGAGTTTTTCACAGAAGCTGTTTGTTTTGTTCTTGTGTATTCTTCTGTTATTGGAGGTTTTGTCCATTCTGTCCAAGGGACTTATATTGAAATCTCCTCCGATAATAATATGCCAGTTCATGTTGTTTCATTGTTTGATCCATTTGATTATTTGATTCTGTATTGCTATTTTGAGTTTTCCAGCTCTAGCGATGAGTAGACTCCAATTATTCTACAGTATAGTTTATTGGGCAGTGCAAGATCTATACATATGACTCTATCTAGGTATCTCTGTATTTCAATTATCTAGTCGGAAAGGGGTTTTTTGATTGCAACCTCTATCCCAGCATCGATATTGTTTTCTTCTTCCTACCAGGTTGAATAGTTTTCAGTTTTCCAGTATTTTGTGTTTATCCTTGTTCCATTTGTTTCTGTTGATATAATTATATTCCAATTGTTGATTTGCCATGTGGTAAACCATGTCTCTCTCTTGAGTGTGTCATTTAGGCCCCGGCAATTAAGTGTTGCAATAGTCCAGAAAGGTTTTTTGATAGGGGTTCTAGATATATTCGTTATAGTGTCTTGATGTAATGTTTCTGTTGTGTGGTGGTAATGGGTGTTTGGATTGTTTGTCTCTGTGATTGATACTGTCATTTCTGTAGTGCTATAATGTGTTTTTCTTGTTGTTGGTATTGTCATTGGATTGCTACTAGTTTCCTCTAATGTATTGATATGATTGTGGTTATTACTAATTTGATTTTTGTTATGAGTTGTTTCGTCATCTGGTTCTGTTGTAGTTGGGCAGTTATTATCGATATTCCCTTGTTTATTGTTGTTACTGTTTGAGTTACCCATATTACTGAGGAGTAGATTGTGGTTGTCTTGTATTGCTAGGAAGGATATTTGTGATAGTTGATACTAGTGCATTCATTGTTCTATCCATATTGCCGATGGATCGATGGAGTTGCTGCTACTGTTGTTGAATATCCTGAATGTTTGTCTGTTCGGGGATTGATTTATCAATGGGGATATCTGCTGTATTGCTTTCGAGTGTGTATTTGGTATCGGCATAGCAGTATCATTCAAGATTGTCAATGCGTTCATCGAGGTCATTAAGTGACTCTTTGATTGTTGTGAGTTCATCCCGAATTGAAGTTAGCATTGTGAGAATGTCATCCATTGAATCTGGATTACTTTGCTGGTTTTTGACAGTGTGGGTTGGTCTTTTGACTGCTGAGGCATATGAGCCTGGTCTAGTTGGTTTATTTTCAGATAATGTGTATGTGAGTTTGCAAATATGAGTGGATTTAGCCAATCTGAATAATTGTAGAGTTTTCCAAATTTGTAGGCCTGTTCTTGATTGTATTCATTCTATTGTGCTCATCACTCCTTGATTTTATAATTGGCTACAAGGTATTCTGGGCTGTCACAGATAGTACATAATTTTGTGTCGATAGGTTTGCCAATTAGAGTGGTCTCCCCTAGGTTGAAAGTTTCTTGCAATGCTTGTTGAAGTAGTTGTTCATTTTCAAAGCTGAGGACTGCGTACTTTCTGGACCAGTATGACATCAATCGAGATATGTAGCATGTTTTCACTTGCAGTTGTTGACATATTTGTTTGAGGTCAAATGCATGAGTTCCTGGTGTGAGGTTGGTTAGTTTTAGGGTGAAACATCCTATTTTTTTCATTTGTGTTAGGTCCCACATTGCGTCGAAGATCCTTACTGAGTCTGATTTAATTAGGGTACTCCAGGACTCGAGTATTTTGAACTTGTCTTTCTTGTTGATGAAAATGATTGTGGATAACTGCCATATTTGTTGAGTTGTCATTCTGATATTGGTGATCTGCCCAAATTTGGCAAATGCTTGTTGTACATTTATGAATCTCATATTCAGGGGGATATCCCAGACTCTGATGCTTTTTTCCTTATCAAGTTTACTAATGATTTTGGGAAGTGGTGTGAGCGTAGAGTTACCTGATTCTGTCAGGGAGATATTGCTGGCTGCAGCTGCAGATTGGTGATTACCGAAGATGGTGATGATATAATCGGTTTCTTCTATTCTTTTGTTTTGGATTGTGAGGAGTTCTTCAGGGGAGTTGAGTGTCTTGGCAAGGAAGGTAATTTTCTTTCCAGTGGAGTCTCCTGGTAAGAGGTCTGCTCTGATTCCAAGCTTGATTCTTTCTCTGCCGTATCTCACGTTTCTGTCGAAAAGTGATCAAGGTCTTGGTCTTGTGCCCTGTCTTGTTTTGTTCTTTCTTTGTTATCCAACGGTATGCCAGTCTTGGTCTTCTTGAGAGGAGGCGTAGTCTTTGAAATCCATTTCAATGTCCGAGTCGTCTATCCTGTGAGGTCTTGGATGGTCTGTTTCTACTTCCTTCTCTTTTGCTGTGGATGTCCCACCTAAGTTGTTTTGGGTTTTGTTTTGTGAGTTTTGTTTTTCTTCGACCTGGTCACTCCAAGTATGATTGGTTCCTTCTGTGTGTGTGCTGCCTGTTGTTGTTGTGGTGGTGTCTTTGTCAAGCATGTTTGTTTGTGAAGTAGTTGGGATTAGAGAGAAAGTTACTTTGTGTGAAATTGTTTGTTTCATGGTGGGTTTCTTTTCCATTTTTTTGTATTTTTTGCTGATGGGGGTGGCCTTTCCCTTGGTGAGTTTGTCGATGTTGTAGTTAGGCCTACTATTCAGATATTGTGCCCTTTTGGTTCTCTCTATCTTTCAACTGTTTCTTGCGTTTTTGTGGTTTTTGTTGCTGCGCCACAGGAAAACGGAAAAGAGTTAATATAAAATTTTTTTGCTTTTACAACAATAACATAACTCTGTATAGAAATATGTCTATATATTTTTCATATAATAATAATATCATAAGAAATTAAAATTAAGGCTATCTAAATTTTTTCTTGCTTCTTTATTTTCAACAGTTGAATCAATCTTTATTTCTTGTTATAGTTGTATCAATTTGTTAACAATTGGAGAAAGTTAATAATTTATTTGTTATAAACTTGATTCATTGGGATCTAATAAAATATCAAGAATTAATATACTATATTTTTATGTATAAATTATATTTCACATAGCAAATTTATAATATCTGTATAAGTAACTTTAGTACTATTTGTTTTATTATTAAATATTAAAACCAATCAATATTTAGTACTAATTTCAAATACAAATCAGTCATCTCTTTATAAAAAATAATTTTGAGTTTTCTTTTTTAAAAGTTTTTCAAATATCAGCATCATAGATAATATATAGAAGTTTGTTAATGCTTTATAGTTCTATCCAATGCTAAAGATTATATTTAAAATTCAAAGTTTAATATATTTATAACAATTAATATTAAATAGTAGAATATGAAAAACTAAATTGGATTGATTAATTACATTTTTATTTAATAATTTTTATTGTGTCAACAATAAAAAATCATAAGTTTTTCTTTATTTTTTTACTAAATTAGAAAATTTAATATGAATATACTTTATAATCAATAGCAGATTGTTTTTTTGAAACCAAATATATTATTTTGTTTATATAATTTGTGACATCTTTAACATATTACAAAATTAATGAACTGGTCTGATAATTCAAGTATATTGTTAATATTATATAAAGACCTACAAAAGAACTCAAATTCTTTACTACCAATTTCAATTAGCACCACTTTCAAATCTTTTTGCTTGATAGATTTTCTATCTGAATAAACTAAAAAAACTAACCCTAAAACTGTGGAAGCATCGTATTGTGATACAAAAATTGATAACTATTCTATCTATTTGATTATTGATATTGGATTAACAAGCAGTACTATTTCTAAGCCAATTCATGAATCCTCTTCTATCAATCTGATAGACATAAATAAAGAAAAAAAATGATTATTGAGCAAGATAAAGGATTTATCAATCACTATTAAAAGAATTACTATACCTGCCACTGTGGATGTGTCTGAATCAACTTAATATGTAATTATTGTGAGAAATTCAACTAATAAAATAGAATATGAGAAAAATTTTGAATGAGGATTAAACTTATTGTGCATTTTTGGGGAACTCTAATAAATAACCATTGATGGAAATTAATAAATTAACAGTTACTATTGAATAGTATAAGAAACTAATAACTTATATTCAAGAACTTGAAATCATGTAGCAGCTGTTCTTGACTTTTAAACCTCTGCAAAGAAATGAAAAGGACCAAAACCAATTTGCTAATGTGATCATTATGGGGAGCAGGAATCTAACATTTGGACCACTTGTCAACTTAAGATTAAGGATTGGGAACTTATTTAATATTTGAATGTAGATCACAAAAAGGAGTTAAACAAATCACCTAAGTTAACTTAGGAACAACAAAATTAATTCAACCATTTGATATAACAATACTAGAATATAATTGCAACTGATGATTCACTTGTTGGATGTATTGACTTGATTATATACTATATTATTATTGAAAACACCTTACCAATTAAACAGCAACCTTATATAATATCTTTAGTTGAACATAAATTTATAGAAAAGGAAATTGAATGCATGATGGCTTAAGGAATCATTCAATCATCTTATAGCCCTTAAACTTATATTATATTGATTAAAAAGAAAAATAGTCAAATAAGATTCTGTATTGATTACTGGAAGCTCAACAAAGTCATCAAAAAAATACTTTACACTACCTAGGATTGATGAAATTCTTGACTTACTATAAAAGACCAAATGGTTTACTTATTTAAATATGACTAGTGGATATTGGCAAGTTAAAATGAATTTAGTGAATAAGGAAAAAACTACTTTCATCACTAAACAAGAAACTTTTGAAATCAATGTTATACCTTTTGAATTAATAAATGCACCAGTCACTTTTCAATAACTCATAGACTGCATTTTCTGTAATATCAAGAAAAAATATGTATTAGTATACTTGAATAATATCAATATATACTTTGCAACATTTAAGGAGCACTTATAACATTTAAAGGAAGTTTTTAAAAGATTTAGGCAAGTCAATCTCAAGCTCAACTTGAAAAAATCCACTTTTGTAAAAAGAAACTTGCATTTTTCAGACATATTATCAACTAACATAGAATTAAATCAGATCCAATCAAAGTAGAAAAGGTGAAAAACTTTGCCATAACAATTAATACTATTAAACTAGAAGGATTTATTGGACTAGTATCTTATTACTACTACTTCATATCAAGTTTTGTCACCATAGCTAAACCAATAAACAAGCTTTTAAAAAAAATATATCATATCTTTGAAATGAAAAATATCAATTAATATTTGAGAAATTCAAGGAAAAATTAACTACTGCACCAATCTTGACTTATTCAGATTTCTCTAAGTCTTTTTTTTTGTATACTGATACTTTTTACAAAGGATTGAGAGCTGTCCTAACTCAATTGGATGAATAAAGAAATGAATATATAATAGCTTGTACAAGTTAAAGTCTTGTTGAACTTGAATTTAATTACTTTACCACTGAAATTGAATATCTTGCTATTATCTAGACCATGAAATACTTCTATTCTTATATTTATCTTTAGGAATTTACTCTTATTACTGATCACTCAACTCTTCAATAGATGATTAATAATCCTATTTCAAATAAAAGAACAATATAATGAATGCTTACTATTATAAATTATCCCTTCAAAATTCAATACTGGAAAGGCAGAAATATAAAAATACTGATATATTATCAAGACTTTCTTTAACTTTAACACCTTAATCATGGATTTGAAAACCTATCAGCAAATATACATTTATTTTTTACTAAAAAACTACCTTTAGACTTGATGACAAAGGAAATAATCTCTTTAAAAAAATAAGTGAAACATTATCTTATTCAACTTGATCTATAGATCAATAATATAATGGTTAGTACTCCATAGATCAGATTATAAGATCCAGATTCAATTCTATCCAAATATGAGACTGTCACAAGGAATTGAATCTGTCCATAGACATAACCATAAAATAACTAATATTTCTAAATATAGCATTTGATTATATCTAGATTATGATTAGATTGTGATCTGAATTGGATAGAATTATCACTAACATAACTATATTATTAGAAATAGTAACAAGAAGAGTAGATTTCCAAATTAGTAGCATGTTTTTTAGAATTAAAACAAGAACACAACTTATTCGGAGATATAAATGGCTTAACACAAACTTGTATATAAGAAAAAGGACTCTTCTATAATAAGCTAGTCCCAGTTCTCATGTATATGCCTGTAAAGGCTTGCATAGACCTGACTATCGAAAGGCCTTGATAGGAGAAAAAATCTACAGATCCCTTTGAAGAATCAAAAACTAGATCCAGGATACTGAGTTTGATAGCTTAATAACTAGAATACTTTAATAAAAAATTGTTCTAGAAATAATTTAGGTGAAATTATGCAATTTTTTAACTTGTAGTTTGGCTGGTAATAGTTGTACATAGTATTGGTTTAAATATATTATAGCTACCTATATAGATAAGATTTACTATAATATATATGTATACTGTAATTACTTATTTGTAATAACATAATAGTTTCGATTAATAAAAAATTACAAATTAAGGCTATGGACCTAATTAAAATCATAAACAGTTATATAAATAAGTATATCAAATACAATATTATATCTTCACACTATTACTATTTCACCCAATAACTAGTATGGCCTTGGTATATTACTTTCTTTCTCTAAGAAGAAAGAACAATAGACTATAAGGTAGTTTATAACTTATTGAGCTTTACTATTATCAAATATATATTCTTATATTATAGTAATAAGTAGCATGTATAAATATAATTCAAATCAATAATAAAGCAAGGTTGTGCCAGTTAAAAAAATTATATATATAATACTATATACTTTTTTTTTTTAATGCCGGCTTAGCCTTACTTTATTTGAATTAAGTAAAGATATACATATTATTTATACTAAGACTACCAATGTTATCTAAACTAATTCGATAGAGAAGAACTCACATCACACCTGTTACCACTCTAATGGAAGCTAACTAGCCAAGGCTTGGTTGATGTTATATAAAATTATGAATATGTGGGAAGGATGTGTAATGTTTTTTAAGTATTGTTCTATGTAATTGTTTACCAGGTCTATATATTGACCTTTTATATGTCTATCCAGTATATTGAGCTGCATGTCTTTTTGTGGAGTGCTATATCTGACTGTTCTTTTGATTTTTTGTATAATACCTTGCAGTTTTTTCTATTTCTAGAATTCTTTATATCTTTGAGTTCAAATGTTATAAAGATATTTACTGGTTTCTTGTCTAATTTTTTTTATATATTTTTGTTTTTGTTGAGTTTTTGGCACACATCTAGCTATTAAACTATATATTTCTTTAAGTATGTCTCCTTTGATAATACATTAAAGTATTCAATATACTTTAGTGAGTTATTTCATAGATAATTTAATTTGTTTTTTTGTATTTTTTCTCTTACTATATTGTCTAATCTTATCAATGATTGTATTCCTTATATGTTTTTCTATTTTCTGTCATTGATCTTGATACATAAATGGATGTATATTTGTTTTTTTGGATCAGCAAGTTATGTATTTGTTATCTTTATATAGGTTAGGAAGTCTCTAATATAGTTTGACTTTTGTTGAGAATTTTTAATTCTATAGGCAGAAATTAAATTTCTTTTGTTATTGATCTTTTCTATTGGTTTATTGTTTACTCATTCTAGTTGGTTGCAGATTCACCATTGTTGAAGACCAATGTATGTGTTTAATAATTCGATTACTAAATTTGATTCTTGTTATATTCAAGAGTCTCCATCTAGCCAGATGTATTGCCTTTGTTAGTTTTTTGACCATAATTTTGATAGAAACTTGGAGCATTTGTTATCTTATTGGGAGAGCAATATGAATTGTAAATTTTTTGTGAGGTAAGTGCAAATCATTTTGTGTTTTAGTACTATACTATAATATATGTCTATATTGACTAATTTGTGTGTTTGTTTATTGTATTTATTGCCATATAGGTCTTGACTTTGGTAAGATTAATCTTTAGGTGATTGCCTATAATAGTGTCTTTGAATGGTTAAAAAATTCCTAAGTTTTTTTGTTTTCTCAAATTGTATATGTGGTTTGTCCTCATTACTTTTTGGATGCTATTGATTGCTACCTAATTGTCTGTATGAATATTGGCTCTGCTGTATAAAGGTTGTGTACTGATTGCTATTAAAATAGTCATCAGTTCTGCTTGAGTTAATAAAAAGAAATTTTTTATTTGTCCTTGAAAATGAAATTCTTGGTTTTCCTTGGTTATTATTATTTATTCAAAGCCTATATAATATTGGTTGCCATGATATAATATAGATCCATCTATATATATCTCAAAGTTGATTTCATTTTGTATTTGCCTTGTGATTATAGTTAATTTTTTAGACTAGGGAGTGTTGCGGTCAATATTTTTCTAATTTGTTCTGTTGTCTTGTTCTTTGCAGGTATTTGCACTTTTATATTATGAATTGTTGGTTTATATTCCTGTTCTGTGAGTGTAGTCGAAATTAAATTAGGTAAGACTCTATTTCTGAACATGTTGTCCTCTTTTAGAATATTTGAATATGTTAAAATTTTACTGCATTGTACTGGAATTGTTACTATGTTTTGTCTGCTAGCTTGAAGATACATATGAAGTTGAATTGAATCTATTGATTTATATTGAATCCTATACATTCATTTAGAGGAGATTTGTCAGATTTTTATATATAGTATCTATATACTGTTGAGCTGTTATCTACCTTTTTTATTTTCTTCCAATGATTAGTTCAGTATTCTTTTTTATTGCTATCCAATGTAGTTTTGCTATTTGTATATCTACTATTGGTATGTATTACTGAAAGCAATTAATTTGCTCTTGTTGTTTATAAGTAATTTATGTCTACAGTTTGTATTGTAGTGTGAAAAACCAAGTGGATGAAACCTGGTATTGATTTTTGATAAATTCTTATAATTTGGCACCAATGTAATAGCTTCTTTCTATTACTGTTGAGAAGTTGTCCTATAAAGAAAATATTATTTTTATTAGGTTGGAGCGGATTCTTCTATAGAATTCTGGATCAATTATTTCTTTAATGGTAGTATTTGCTGTTTTTATAGTCTGAAAGCTATCTCTTTAAATTTTGTGAAATATGAAGCCATGTGGTCTGTACATTCAAATTATGTCATATGAGGTTGTTTTCTAGTTCTAAGAGAGAAGTTTATATATAAAATATATATCTTTTTGATTAACTAAAACATATTTTGCATTGTCTGTAGTCAATGGCATGCTATGTCTTCTGTGATATTGTTTTGATTCATTCTGTTGTACTAGTTGTTGGCATGTAATTGTACTTGTCTATCCCATATATGCATTATATTATATTCATATTTATTGTATAACATGCTATTAGGTATTGTGTTTGAATGTTGCTGCCAGTTTACCATTAGCTGACTGCAAGTTTATCTAGTTAGAACTATATCATTGCATAAATATTTTATGCTGGGTATTAGAATATGATTGATTATATATTGTGCTTGTTTGTTAGTGATCCTTTTCATTCTGATTAATGTATATATACTGATTATCTTCTACTTTATTAAGAATTTTTAATAGTCCTTATGTTCTAAGCTATCATATCAGATTCCTAAAATTCTGACTGGTGTATTGGAAGGACATCCTTATATTTTCTGATTCTTCATCAGTACTCCTTGTTCCAAGTTTTCTTTTATACCATTAATGATAATCAATCAAGACTTATTCAAATTAATTTTGATATTATTGATATATAGAACTTTTTTGCTGTATGAATGATTCTTTATAGATCTGTTCTATTATTTAGTATTCATATTGTGTCATTTATATATGCATTGACTGTTATATTAATAGTTCTCTTTTTCCATCTTTTTTTTAAGATCTGTATATGTTTTCAAGCTAATTGTATATCCTTTATGTTGTTGACTAATCATGAATAGTAGCAGGTTATAGAAGATGCATCATAGCAAAGGTGATATTGTGTTTCCTTGATCTATTTTATCTCTTACCTAAAATCTTGAAATATACTGATCAGAACTATTATTATTGTATCATGTATCTTTATCCTTTGAAGAGCCAACTATAACATCTTTAAGTTAATAAAGTCATATGCTTTTGACATATCTTGACTCAGAATCCAAGCTTATTGTTTAGTTTTTTTCACATGTTTAATAATACTACTGATTATATAAATTGGATTTTGAGTAATGCTATCTGAAAGTGCAGCCCAATTTAGTTCAGATAGTATTCCTTTATAAGTCAGACACTTGATCAATCTATTCATGACAATTTTGGTAAATATTTTTTTTCCTATATCCAATAATGTGATGGGTCTAGTTATATCTAAATTGTGTATTCAGTCCTTGAGCTTGGATATCAGGTATATGTGTTCTCTACTCCATTTCCTGAGTATAATGCCTTATCAAATAATTATATTGAAAATTACTCTTAGTCTTTCCTTGCTTTGTTTTTTAGATATTTGTATACTAAGTATGATATTTGATTAGAACCTGGAGCTGACTTCGAACTGTATTGTTTGATTTTTTGTATGAATTCTTCTATTGTATTTCTTCTAATATGCCTTTGTAGTGGTATTACTTGATATGTGATTTGGATCAATATTTGGATTGTCATTTAAGATGTCATTTTAAATTTTGAATGTTTTTATATGGTATCCAGTCATAAAAGTGTTCCTTTGCCTTGATTTTGATCTTTGTGACTATTTGCACTCCTCTTCTTGTTGAATAATGAGTCTGTTTAGTTGTATTTGTCTTCTACAGTAGGTCTTTTCAGAATGCTATTGATCATAGTATGCTTGTCATTGTCATACTGTTCTTATCTTATTAGAATTTTTCTTCTTATTGTAGTGTTTTGCCTTCTATGAGAGATGGCCTTAATAACTGTTTTATGTATTTTATGTTGTCTTGGATCACTTTAAGCTATTCTTCAAGATGTGCATTAGGGTATTCAGCTTCTAGTTCAGTAAGTGTGGTTATCAAATCTGAAATAGATTTTTGTATGTTTATTGAAATCTAAAGTGATTAATACACTTTTCCTTATTTTTTAACTATTAATTATTGTTTGACTTGTATGAGAAATTTCTGCAACTGTATTATGAGCAGTATCTCTTTTATGTTTTTAACTTGATATCTTATCCTCTGATAAGGTTTCTTTTTGAAATGAATTTTTTGGCTGCTTTCTAAATGGTATCTCTAAACTGATTACATCTATAGTTTAATGACTAGTGACTTGAGCATTCTGTTTATATATTATACTTGATGTGATCACTAAATTTTTTCCATTGCTGAACTGTAGTAAGTTGCCAGTTATACCTGTAGTTATGTTATGATATGTTGCCTGTTTAGATATTTTAAGGCTTCATACTTTTATTTCAGTTATCATTGTAATATGGTTACTTAATATTGATAGTGTGATAAGATCTTTAATAGTAGCTATCTTTGAATGCCATATTACCTGTGGACTTATTTATATTTGATCGATTCTACTACTGCTTTCCTCTCTATTCTATGTATATTCTCTTTTTGTGGAATTATGTGTTCTATATATGTTTTTCAAGTTGTTGTCCAGGAGAATTTGTATTTATTTTTCTAAGGGATAGTGTTTTTTGATTATTTTTATATTACTGTACTTGTTGATTAGTAGATTGGAAATACAGTTCATGTCCCCTATTATTATTAGGTGCCATCCTTTCCCTGTCACTTCTTTAATCCACTTATTTAGACTGTTGAAGTACCATTTGTTTTTCTCCTTCCATGTCTTGTACCAGAAATTATATTCCAATTATTCTCATTTTTTTTTTGTGTGAGAAGGCCAGGTCAGTTGCTATGAGTTTATCTGCGAGTATTTTATAGTTGTATATTCTATATACAATGTCTTTGTTGATCATTATATCAAAATTAATTTGAATAAGTCTTGATTGATTATCATTAATGGTATAAAAGAAAACTTGGAAC
>CAJVPT010002165.1:0-18494 GCA_910592055.1 Acaulospora colombiana | reverse complement strand
TTATAAAAATTAAATTAAATTAAAAATAAATTAAATCTGAATTTAATTTGTATTTATAAAAATTAAATTAAATTAAAAATAAATTAAATCTGAATTTAATTTGTATTTATAAAAATTAAATTAAATTAAATTTAATTAAAATATAATTTAATTAAATCCATTGTAATTATCAGTATCTAGTTAAGATTTTGTCTTATTTAATCTAAACTAGTTTAATGAATTTTTTATAATTTTTAAGTAATATAATTCTTCTATTAATAATGTATAAAGACAAGTTAGTTATTATTATTATTATTTTTAGTATCTGTAGTCAGGCTAGATTATTAGTTTATTAATCACTTGAAAATATAAGTACATTTTTATTCAAGCAATATAATACATACTACAGCTAAACTATTATTCTAATTTAATTAACTTGTCTTAAATATCAAAGCCTCTAAGTTCAGTCTTGAAAACAATATTTCACTTTATAGTATCTTTGGATAAAAATCCCCCTAACCCATTGCATCATTATCAGCAGGTTGTTACTGCTGTAAAACAAGTTAATTATTATGTAAAAGTCTATATAATATTGTAGATATATATTTTAATAAAGATATATTATGATTAAATAATTATAAATTAAAAAAAATAATAATATATTATACAATAGCTTTGATAATATCTAGTGTATATTAATTCCTAATCAATATAAGTGACTTTATAAATAAACTATTCTTAAAAATATAGTAAATAGCTCTAACTATAAATTAACTATAAACTTTAAGATACTGATAAGAAACACATTAAACAATATTGATAAACAAGCTCCTATTGATTACTATATATGTCTAAATACATTTTTTCAACCCCATAAAAATCTAGAGTTTACCATAAGTTATATATGTTAGTGCAAATGAATATAAAGTATGTCACCGATATATTATTGAATATAAAAAAGAGTCTTTTCAATCATGATAAAGGTCACAAGATACTTGATTGACCTTTTTTTAAGTCAAAGTTATCTATATCCTGATTGTATGTTAGATAAGTTTCAACCTTTACTATTCAGAAAAGTCTAAATCAGAGAAAGTATAGAACTATCAAAAATACTCAATAGTAAAGCTTGTGCATAAAACAATCTGAAAGTTTTCATCCTATCTTCAAAAAATCTCAAGCTGAAAAATTGGAAGGCTAATGCTGCTTTATATATCAAAACTTGAGTCTGAAAATACTAGCAATGACATGTGAATTGGCCAGATAATTTAAAAGATTCTTGTTAATTGCTAATAATAATGATTATCAACAGGATATATTTACTGCAAGACTAGATGCTATCTTTCTTATAAGAAATTAAATCTGAAATAAGATGTATAGATGGATAAGTATATTCATATTTAAATAAAAATATGTTTAATTGATGATATATTGGAAGACTCTCAAGTCACCTATGTGGATACTAATATACAACCCAGGCTTTTCTAATTACTTCCTCCTCACAAGTCTTAAAACTATAAAGTCTTCCTTATTTGGCCTTTATCTTATCCTTGTAAAGACTCAGTAGAAGTTTTTTCCTTCAGAACTTCATATAGGAAGAATTGGAATAAAACAGGTATATGCCAAGAAACAAGACTGATATGCTTGCAGAAATACATATAACTATCAAATTTTTTATTTTTTATTTTTCTATTTATTTTCTTTTTATGATATCAGCATGTTCAAGGGATACTAATTTTTCTATAATAAAAAAAAGGACAATAAGCCTCAAAGTAGTTTTAGAAATAGCTTTAACTTATTGTTATTTTTATCATCCCTGAATATACACCCATGCACTTGTGCTTAGCACAATGTATATATGTAATTTGGAAAACAATAAAGTTAGGCATGAGCCTGTCACAAATAAATAAATAAATAAACTTTAAGATAGAATAGATTTAATTTACAATTGCTTGTAATATTAAAGATATATTGCCTCTAATAACTTCAATAAAGGAAGTTGGCTACTAAAAAAAAATAAAAATTTTTAATAATATAATTAGAGTTTCGAAAATAAGACGTATAGACTTGCATATACTGTAGATTAAAGTATTATAGTTTCTATCATTATTAATGATGCAATGTCTTTCCTCTTTTGTCGAGTCGATGGTCAGTCTTAACGTGAAAATAAATTATAAGTTAGGTTCCGGACTTAATAATAGTTTTTATTTTAATAAACTAAAATTAGTTCAAGCTATAATTTTCATATCAATAAACAACAACCATTGTGATAACAAAGTAATTTACAAGAAACAAGAAACTATTGCATAATCACGTTTATTCTATCAGTGTTTTCTGAAGATAATTTTGAACTCTGAGTTCCAATGATCTGAATTAGTTGAAGTCAGTTCAGTATCAAAATATTGTACCATGTAAGGAATTTGCGTAACAAACAACTTACTTTCTTTCCTCTTTTCGATACAATAAATTCAAAGAAAACGCGGCTCGCCAAACGGGCAATATGCTGTAGATTCGAACATGCGTGTTTGAAAACAATGGATAATGAAAAAATTGGAATAGCAAACATTTTAAGAACTCACATTGCATCACGTTCCTTGTCGGGTTTCGTGTATGTCACGATACATCCCGTTTCTATAAATTCTTGATGCGATATCATTCTAGAAATTCTAAGACGCGCGCATCTGTAACAATATTTTTTAGGTAAGTTTAATTACCTAATTCCTTTAGCCTCGTTTTGATTTTTTCATCGAATCGCTCTATGAGAGGAGTAGGTTCCGACAATAATATTTTGAGATCTTCTAATTCAAACTCAACGACTCTCCTGTTGGATATAAAAGGATAAATTGTTGACATTCCCTCCGAATTAAATCGAAACTCGCATTTGATCGCTTCGTTAGTTTCTTGACGCGTAAATGTTCTTATGCCGGTGTTTACTACCTAAAAAAAAAAAAATATATATATATATATATATATAGTAAGTTTCGTGGGTATTCTTTTTGAAACGCGAACGAATCAAGATCGCTCAAAAAAAGAAAGGAGCATAAGAAATACCTTTAATCTTTTGCTATCGGATGCCTCCAATACGCGTTTGACAGACTCGGACACGAGATACATCGTCCTGTTCTTTTCATTCGTTGAACGGACAAGCAGCTGGTCTGTTGGAAATTTCTCTGATAACCCGTAATATTCTCTATCGGATGGTATGAATAATCGATAAGATCATGTGTAAGAAAGGCAAAAAAAAAAGAGAAGCAAGTAATACAAACTTAATTATAGGTATATCCTCATTATCAAGTTCTAGGAGAATGAATGGTTCTTCCCCCCCTTTTCTTTGCGGAGTGGACTGATCGATGTTACTGTCTTTGAGTTCCTTGGTCTTTGCACGTTTATTTAAATCACCATCGGACGAGTAGATTCTTGACCTTTTTCTGTGAGTATGATCTGCCACATCATTGTCCTTGTCTTCGGAGTCCTCGTTTACATCATCATAAGTAGCAATGTCAAGTTCTTCATTGTCCGTGTCTTCGGTCTCTTCAACACCTTTGTGGTCATCATCGAAAGTCACAGATGCGCCTCCCGTTGTATCATCTTTATTAGTGGAAGGCGAATCATCGACGGGACTAATATCGGTAATTGGACCCGTCTTTTGTAGTACGGCAATGAAAAAACCACCAGTGTCTTGAAAATGCGGATATATTCGCATGCTATTTTCACACAATAAGGATTAAAATTTCGACACACACGACCGAAACCAAAATGATGTATCTGAAATCAACTTACCATCTCTCTAAATTCAAATTATTTACATTCGAGGGTGGCCAGAGTGATTTTTCGTATTTACTTCTATATTTCGGATTTATGTCCTCTAGTTTATCGACCCACACGTTTTCCTTGCTCATCACCTATTATCATTATTTACAAGGAAGATATTAAGGTGTGTTTTATATATACGACCTACGCAATTACCTACCTTCCACGTTGTCAATCCTGGCGCCCTAATCAGATTTGGCAGCTGATCAGAGACATCCACGAGTTGCAAGTTCCCTAGACGCGTAATAACAAGAATCCATATTATTTTTTAAAGGAGAATGCATTCTTCGTTTTTGGATAAGGATAGAAAATTTACCTTTACACCTTCTTAATACTTCAGCTACCACTGCTTCATTTTCCAGGGGGTTCATTGAACATGTGGAGTACACGATACGACCATTTTCCTTGGCAAGCTGAGCACCCCGAAGTAATATCTTTACCTGGGTACTTTTGTTGGACAGATGAACCTCGGAAGATTAATGATCCAAGTATTGATTGTATCTAACGTTAATATAGAAATCGAAATGCTTACGAATGAATACCAATGGCACCCCCCACATTCCAATTCTTCCAAACCAAATAATTCTTTCTCAAGGTTCCATCACCACTGAAATAGAAAGAAGTGAGCAATTTAATAAAGATCACTTCACCGCCCGCACTCGATCGTATATCACCT
This sequence comes from Acaulospora colombiana, assembly GCA_910592055.1. NCBI lineage: Eukaryota > Fungi > Glomeromycota > Glomeromycetes > Diversisporales > Acaulosporaceae > Acaulospora > Acaulospora colombiana. Next base: position 14,032 of record CAJVPT010002165.1, on the reverse strand, counting down.
GCACGGGACATCGGCCAGAACGCGATCAAATTGTATCGGTCTTGGTGCACCGTCTGTACCCTAATTGAAAGGGAAATTTTTTGCTCCAGCGGAAAAAGAAAGGGCTAGAAAGAAAGAAAAAAGGAGAGAGAAAGAAGACAAAAGGAGTTTATTTACCTGCTTCACATAAATGCCGGGAAATTGTGTCGCATCATGATTCGTGACCATTAGGCATGGACTTCTCAACCTCTTTGTTTGGTGAACGAGAGTATAACTTCTTCTAGGGTCAGCGTCATTCGCAATGACGATACCGGCTGCGCAAAATAATTTTAATAATTTTTGGCAATATGAATAACATCGCTTCGAAGAGAAGATCTCAATTACAAGGGATATTGTTATCTCGCGTATCGTTCGCGTGCATTGCTTCAATTATCTGTGCTGTCTTTGATCCGGGGGCTGCGCACATGTCGAGCACCCAATGATCCGACTTAACATCAAGAAGCAAAGGCGGTATCATGCTGACAGCTTCTTGACGACTAATGTTACCCTTATTTTCAGATGAGGAAATAAAAAATGTTGATTTAAATCATCATCATGATAATAAATGAGATACATCGATCAGTGAGAATGTCAATCGACCAACCACTTCAGTTTCCGAAACCAACCACCTATGAAATGTTTGAAATTCAGGTTCTTTCTTGATAATCATCCGTGGTGCGGAGTGTTGCCATCCGAGCTCATCTGGATACCTGGTGGATCAAATCCAACAAGACAAATACTTTAATGATGCCTCTCTCACAACGAATCCCGTGGTGAAACAGATTGACGAAAGATAAAATTACTTTATGAAAGCAATCGATTTTTTTTTAATGTAAATCTCTTTACCAAATCAAAGGTCTTGGAGCTTCCGACCTCTTATCGTCGCCGAATTGAATTTTATTTAACTTTGGTACGAACACGTTTTTCATCAAGTCTCTTAATTCAAACGCGTGACTTTGTTTTAAAGAAGTGACACACGATGCATGCAAGTTAATTCGAATGGTAAAAGAGGAGGCAGAAGTCGTAAATTCAGCGACGCCTTGTGAAATCCTGTTTTACCTTCTGCTACCGGTGATTCGGAAAGAGGTTGGAAGAGTGATCCTAATCACCTCCAAAAATTTGCTCCATTCTGCCTCATCGGGTATAATGCTTTGAACCTTTTCAAAATGAAAAGTAAAAAAAGGAGCGGAAAGAGTTGAAGGAAGGAATCTTTAATCAAACATTATTTATCCCAATGTTTATACGGACGGACAATCAAGATCAAATTTTGGCAATTGTCCATCATAATATTTATTTCAAGAATTGAGTTTAGACGAGAGTTGCCAAGCTTCGATATTACCTTGTAATAATTCTCAAGAGCTTCGTTTTTTCTGAGGATGTCATCAAAAGGTACCTTATCGTTGGTCCTCTCCCTCGGCTCTTTGTTCCGACCTTTTTTCCTCCTCTTCCAAACCATGTTCCTGACTAGTGAAAAACAATTACTTCAGATCAACACCTTGAGCAAATCATTTTATACGAAGTTTGAATTGGCACGTGCTTTGACGAAAAAAAAAAAAACTGATTATGCAGTACACAAAAAAAAACTTTTTTTTTATAATACAAGGAATTATTGTAAAAACGTAAAAAAATTTGGAAAATAATAATGATCAGATTAAACCGTAAGAGAATAGGCTAATTGCAACGCAAACAGCTAGATACCAAAATAAAATCGATTCAGTGCTGGCATTAGAGGTTTTGCGTGTAGAAGTGGTGATTGATGTAGAGATCTTAGCTTGAACATTTGTCCGAGTTGTGATGCCTGTGGAAATTGGGCCAGTTTTATGAATAGATTTAGAATGCGACTGAACTGTAGGTTTCTTGGGTAGTTTAACCGGCGTTTTGATTGGCTCCGTTCCAATAGAGTTGACTTGAAGAGATGACGAGGGAGAGTGCGAAGGTATAGGGTGAGTGGTGAGACGATGAGCGAGTGTAGAATGGGTGGCGATTTCCTCTGTTGAAGCCAGGTGAGGAGTTTCTGAATACGAGGTTCTTGGTGGCGATGTCTGTATGTTGTGCGACGGTCACGATTATTGGTTCATTATCATCAGATGCCTAACAAATTTGTAAAAAATATTTACCGCAACCTTGGGACTTGACGGTGGCGAGACGGTCAAGGTAGTCGGAACATAATGGGTGACCACATGAACGATTTTCTTGGTTACTGTCACATATTGGACTTCATTTCCGTCAGCTTTTTACGCGCGATAAAATTCATTCGTGAGAAAAGACGAAGAGGACGAAGAAAAATACACGAGATCAAACCATTACCATTTATAAATTGTGTTGTCAACGCGAACAAAGCAATCGCGAAAAGGTAAATCTTAAACATCGCACAAAAAAGGTAGAAATCGAGAACGTGGAAGATTTCGATTCCTCTGGACATTATTTATAAATGTACGCAGGCGATTGACTCTTTCTGGCGTTAATTAAGCTCGTTATTAATCTGGAGTCTAATTCTATTACATCATTGAAATCATATATTATTATTCATTATGGTGGTTAAATGTCAGCGGAAAAATCTGTTTGCACGCCAATCATTTGATTGTAATTTATCTTTAGTTAAATTATAGGCGAAATGCACTTTTAACATAAAGATCAAGGATTAAATGAAAATTGATATTTATTATTCATTGTTCCAGGACTAATTGTCCCAATCAATAAAACAAAAATTTCTACAGAAGCATATTTATTTACAGCCTTTAGCCTGCTTATTTACAAATTTACTATACAATATATCAAAAGAAGTAGAGTCGACGAGTTGGGCGATTATTTTCTGCTGCAGTCAACGATGTCTCCACAAACGTATCGTGTGTCTACAAAATGAACGGCACGGCACTCATTAAAAGCGGAGGGATTAAACAGACAGATGATCAATCATGTGCCTACCGTTTGCGAAATGAATAACCACCGAGCGTCCGAGCACATTATTAGGTTGTTCATCTATAGACAAGAATTTGTCCAGATACTTCACTTTATTGGGTCGTCCGCCGATAAGCGGTTTGTGCTTACCTATAGATGATTTAAAGATCAGTGGGAAACCCGGAGTGTCGATAGCGATAATGAAAAATAAATTCATGCTTTTCTAACCAGACAAGTCGCCATCTTGACATTTTTCCGGCTTTTTAGGATTACAGACATAGCCTGGCGCTTTTCCGGCACCTAAAAAGGAACGTGATGAACGTACGCGCGTAAAAACATTGATGATAAATGAGACACAAAAAAAAAAAAAAAAAGAAAAAGAAAAACCAACACACCCGTAGGATCAAGGTGGCCCCCGGCGGTAGCGCAATTCTTATTGCGGATGGGTGAAACATGAACATGATAAGGATACTTTTCACCACGGATAGTTAACCCAGACAAGATGTCAACGCTGATCTCAAGTCCTTGTTCGCCTTTAACTTTTCTAAAAGTGATAGAGCCATCAACCGGACGACGAAAACGAACTATCGCACAATTTTTTCTATGTTTTTCATCCTCTCCTTGGGCCGATGAAAGAAAAAGGGTGGCAAGAATGGATAGAATTAACAAAATGGATCTCATATTGGGATTTCTGTTATCTCTTGAAGGAAACCTGTACGTGTCTTTATAAGGTTTTCGTCACATATGCGTGTACCACTGTGCGAAACTTTTTGGCGCACACTAACTTCGACGACATGAACTCAGTCGAAGTTTATAATGATCATTGATATCACAATTAAGAGAGGCTAGTAAAAAAAAAAATAACGCGTTTGTTTACAAAATTCGGGTCCGCGCGTGTGTTCAAGTTTATAATGATCAATTGATATCATAATTAAAAAATATAACACGTTTGTTCATAGATTTGATTAATCATTTTCTCTTCTCTCTTCGGCGACACATTTCCGATCTTTCTCGGGCAGGCAATAATAATTCATTGATGTTATTAAAGATCTTGGAACCTAAAGTCTAGCTTTCAGATGTTATCAGATCAAACATTCGCCAGTGACTGAATCATCCATTGTTAAATATGAGATGTGCCTGTGCTTGATAAAGGATACATTGCACACCACACTTTTATTAATTTTTAGCACGATCATTGCGAAGTATCATGGAGATATCACATTTCGACGCTTATGACATCTTCGATCCCAATTCCAGAGGGATCATATATTAAATCTTGGCTTCGACGACAAGGAGGGGTATGATCGAAATCGAGAGTTGTGGCCAGCAGTATTGAAAACAAATGAAGCAAGCATCGTGTGATCCTAGCATAAAGAATCGATGTTACTGCTTTAAAACCTTACTGTCACGTGTCAAGGGTTATTATATAGATTTTCACATGACAACTAATAATTCATATATTCGTAATTATTTATTAACAATTCATCAATTATTTATCTTTTTTTTTTTTTTTTTACCCTCTGTCAGGTTAGTTATGTGTGCTTTATTAAACATTTGTAAGCTGTACATATTAAATGAAATGCTAAAGCTAAATCTCTAACTAACTCATTCGTTTTGATTATATTACCTCTCTAAGTACAACTTTGTGAATGATTTATCATTCCATTAGAGGTTCAGGTGAAAATCCTTTCAACTTCTAACATCATTGCCTGCAGGTTACTACTGCAGATCACTTTTTTGAGCTCTGACAGAGATCAAAACCTCAACCACCTCATACCATACTTCACTCCATTTAATAGGATTTCTTCTAGCTTCTTGTCTTCAACTTTTTTTTTTTTTTTATATCAATTTCTTTTTTTTCTTTTTTTTTTTAAAGTTGTTACTGACAAGGTTTATTAGAGGTAAGATTGGACAGTACATATGATTACATGAGCAATTCGTGTAACTAATTTTAGTGCTATCTAACCTTCATATCTTATAAACACTAGTTAATTTTACCTGCAAGGTACCATTATGTCAGTATGCCCTGCTCTATTCAGGCAGTGATGTTCACAAAGATCCATCATAGACTTGTATTGGTTTAATTATCAAGGGGTTGGAATTGTTACCATTGAGAGGTGTTGAGCTTAGTTCTTATGTTTCTTATGCGAACATCGCACCGTATTTAGACTGCTAGGGTTACCAACTATTATTAAAACCTATGATTTGATGTGAGATTCTAGTGGTTGAATGGTACACCATGTTCGATTTTCATCTTTCATTTAATTATTTTTAATTACTCTTCAAATATGGTCTTTCAGGAGTGTCTCTTGGTTACTTTGTAGTGGATTGCTCCTCCTATTGGATTGATTACCTTGGTAATTGTTTCCGAATTTCTTCTCCCAGGGTCTACACCTGCATTTCCCATCGTGAGTCTTGATTTGACGTCACTCGACCTTGGTTGGGTAGGTCGTCCTTTTGTGGTAGCTGTTGATGATCGACAACGCATGTCTCCCAGTATGTGTCCGGCCCGTTATGCTTTCGACTGGTGCAAGTAACCGAAGTCTCCCTGATCTTCCACAAGTGAGTTTTTTGAGAAGAGGTGAATATCAGCATCTAGATCGTCGGAGGGAACCAATCGGTTTCTTTCTTCAGTCTTCATGTATTCTGATTGGCATGATGTTATTGTTGTAGTTAGGCACTAAAACTAGCCGTAACCTGTATGACCTGATTTTTATAACACTGTGGTCGGACGGTGTGTTCTGATAGGTCGTTTGTATACAAGAGTGCATGTGGTTTTGAGTATACATCTCATACAACATGACCTATGTTGTGAGAACCGTTCATGGATGGGATTGAACCAGTATCTCATGGATGGCGACCTGGGAGTGCATCCACTGCACTATAGACCCACAGGTCTATATCAATTTCTTATTGAATCAACTTTCAATAATTTTGTTCTTTTTTTCTTAATCTCATAGGTATAATGGTCTTTTTATCTTGTCGTATTTGCGGATTCCTGATTTTTGTTCCCATTCAATCACCTTTTTACATCTTGCATTTCATATTTTCTTTCGGAAGTAATTGCATACTTTTTCTTGCATCTTTGTTATCTATTTTCTTGCTTCTTTTTCAATTATCTTGCCATGACATATCAAATCCACTATTTTGATAACTAGTTCATCTTCTATTAGTCCTATACAAAAGTTAAGTATGTCCTGACTAGTTTCTGTAATTCTTTCTACCAGTTTTGCTATCTGTTTATCGATTTCTCCTATTTCTATCCTATTATCTATTCTCAAACTTAATTCTTTCTCTTCTGATTCAGTTTTCCTTTCTTTTAAGAACTTTCTAAATCCTTTCAAGACTCCTTCTATTTTTTTTTGTCATGCCTCATTCTACTGAGTCTTATAAGTTAGGCATTCTAGCAAGTGTTCTATTGTTTTCTCTTTCTGGCCACATGTAATGCATTTCACTTGCTTGTAAAGATCTGATCTTCTTATGGTCAGCTTCGTAAATGTTGGTAGCTCATCAATGATCAATTTAGTGAGAAAGCTTTTGTTTTGTGAACTTTTAAATAAGGTGTTCCATGAATGTCCCTTATTAAAATATTTCTATACAAGGTCCCACGTATATCTGTGATGGTCTTGAATTTGCTGGTCCCATCTCCTTTCAATTCTACCTTGAGTTATCCATTGATAGGCTGTTACTTTGTTATTGATTTTTTTAATAGCTTGTCTTATTGGAGTATCTAGTATTATGTTTTGCCATTTAATTTCTGTGATTATTTTGAGCGAGACCAATTTTTTTTATTTTATTACTAACATTCTTAGTGCTTATTTGACCAGAGCATCTGCCTCTTCATTATATTGGATATTGGAGTGTACTTTGACCTTGATAAGTTTGAGATCCAGCTTCTTTTTCTTTACGAAATCTAGTATACGTACCCACAGGAATCAGTTTTGTTCTTTTAACCATCTTTTGTGGATCATTTTGGGATCCTCCTTTTTTATAGTTTTCTATTTCAAGATGTAGGCTTGAATATCTGTAAAAATTTTGATCTTGCTATCTACTGGAGCTACTAGTAGTATAGTAACTATCGCTACTAGTTCTGCTCTAATGAATGAAGGCCAATCCTCTACACCAGTTTGAAACTTGCTTTCTCTTCCTGCTTCTCCTATCTGTATTCATGCTACTCCCATTCTCATATTTATACTTTCGTGATTTATGAGGGACCTGTCAGAGTAGAATGTCATTGGTTCTTTTCTTTGCTTATTGTAATTGAGTATTTCAATTAGATGGGATTGGTAGGCACCTTCTTCAATATGTTCTTTAATAATATTTGTTTCCCAATCCTCTATTTCCACTTGTAATACTTTTTCATTCTGGATAGTTACTTAGTTACTGTATATTGTTCTATCTATTATATCCTCCAATACTTTTTTGGAACTTGGAATTTCCAGTGATTAAGATCTTCTGGTGAACTTTCTTGTATTAAGATAAGGAACCATATGTATTTTCTCTATACTTGTTTCAACTATATATTGGTCTTCTATCTTTATACCTTCTGTATAACCTTAACACCGAATTAGCTTTGATTCTTGATTTTTAACAGAGTTGATATATTCAAAATACTCTATCTTTAGCTGTCTTGAAGTATTATCTAGAATCAATTTCCCCAAATTATCTGTTACTATTGGAATTTGCTTCTTGTAATCACCCAGAGTTTCTGTCACTTGTCAAAGTTAGTGTTGAGAATGGAATGTTCTGAACTCTATTTTATTCATTCTTCTTTTACGGTTTCTATAAGCTGGTTTAATCTATTTTCTTGCATTATCTTGATTATAAATAGGTGCCATCTTGGAATAGGTCCTTTGCTTGTTTTTTGTAGCAGTTGAAGCATTCGCCAGTTTCATAGTTCTCTTGTTTCATGAATAACTAGCTGATCTATATACATTAGTTTATTGTTTCTGAATAATGAAATTGCTTTTTGTATTCTTCTATCGGCAAATATTCTTTAATTGAACTATTTCCTTGATTCCATTCAAAAATGTCATTCTATTTCCAGCTTTAAAAGGTTATACCTATGTCCTTGGTTAGCTTTAGTACTTATAGGAAGAAGTTGCCTTTTCCTGGAATATTGTTTAGTGAGTTACATATAAGCATGTTGACAGGCTCCCAGTATCTAACTTGTGCTTACTTGAGTCTAATAATTGTTGTGGTTCCAGCTGGTCCTGGATTATTTAACCTATTGCACAATCCTGTTATCTGACTTTCTTTTTGTAACATCTAAATACTTTTTAAGTTATGAATCTTGGGATGATGTATTATACTATTGGATATTGATCGGTATAATATGGCCTTATTTTTGAACAGTTTTCTATATATCATTGTTAAGGTGTTACACATCTTCCAAAATAGTATACTGTATTGCACTCTAAATTCGATTCTTGGTATTAGTACTCTATTCAAAATATAAAGAACTTGTTTATCTGTTATCTTTTTATTCTTCAGAGCTCTGGTAACCACATTAATTTCCTTAAGCACTTGTTCTTTAAGCTCAATAGCTGTTTTTTGGTTGCCTATCCAAATTCCTAGGAACCTTGCTTATTCAGTTCTATCCAATTCTCTTACTACTTCTTTATTGACTCCTGCTTGAACTTCTTCTGAATACTGGTTTGGATTATTAATAGTAATTAAGTCTGATTTATTACTATTAATCTGCGAGTCATTTGCTTTATAAAATATTCTTGCTTCTTTTAGTATTCTTTTCATATCTTCCTTTGATCAGCTATCCATGTAGTATTATCTATAAAGGCTATTGCTGCATGTCATAACTCTAACTTTCTATTACTATTCCCTTTTAAATCTGGGTTTCATATAATTGACATTTTATATCCTTTTGCTTCATAATTTTTGATTTTACATAGTAGAGGATCATAAAATATTCTCCACATTAAAGGTGAAATAGTTTCTCTTTGATATATTCTATCTCCTGTGATAATTGCTTCTGTTAGGTCTTTTTCATATATTACTCTAAGCTCTCTATTGTAAAATAGACTTATTATGATTCGAATAAAACCTTCTGGAATTTTGATTCTTTTCATGATCTTGACTAGCATGTTTAGACTGATTGTATCATATGTTTTTGTCATATCTTGGAAAAGAATCCATAACTCCTTTTTGTTTTCTCTTGCTTTCTCACAGATATTATTAAGAATTTGTATTGGTTCAGCCATACTTTTTCCTGATAATCCTGCATAGTTAGGTCCTCTCAAGATATTATTGCTCTTACAGATATTTTCTAGTCTATTTGTGAAAATCTTGGTGAAACACTTTTATGTAGCTTCTAGCAATACTATTGGTCTTGTGTTGGTAAGCTCACACTTTCATAACTTTGGTTTTGTTATTAAATAAATGTGACTTTGCTTCCATTTGTATAGTATAACCTTCCATTTTAAAAGATAGTTCAGCATCTTTTTCAAATAAAGTCTTCCTTCTAAATCTAATCTTTTTAACATTTCATAACTAATTTGTGATTTTTCTAGGGCTTTATTATTTGAGAGTACTCAAAGTGTTTCATCTAGTTCTTCTTTAGAAATCGGCTTTAAGAGATTCTTATACTATTTTTTTTTAATATAGCTTCTGGGACTGTATTCTTTTTTCCAATCTTCTGTTAAGCCGTTGAAGTTAGTATCTCATGTTTTGAATGCTTCTTGATGATATTGTCTTATTTCTCTTTCTATATTATCCTTTCTAGTTGTTATATAGTTGTTTTCCCCATTTTTGACTTTGACTCTATTCAACACTATTTTAATTTGCTTCCTATCTGTTAAAGAGTTTACCATTCTTCTTTGGTTATTTCGCAAATTATTATACCTTTGTTCTAGGACCTTTTTAATAGCATTTTTTGTCTGTCTTGCTTCTATATTCTGGCAGGTTAACTTTAGGTCTTTTATTGAATCACTTATTTCTTTTTTTAAAAGTGTTTATGGTATATTTGAAATACTATGTTGAATACAATGGTTTTTAATTTGGTGATTGGGGGTGTGTGCTATATTGTGTTTCTTAATCACTATACTAAGGACCTGTAGCTTGTTTGGTTCTTGTGAAGTTTGTGCTTTCTTGAGAAGTGTTTTAAGTTGAAGAGCTTGTCTATATTTGATATATTCTGGATCATGTTTGTAGTGTTTTTCTTGGGTTGTGGATATCTTCTTATTGACCAGCTTATTGTGTGCTACCTTATATATTTGTTTCTCGAAGACTCTCCATATTGTATTCATATAAGTTTCTCTTCTACTCTCTTCTAGCTCTTTTTTTAATAAAGGCTCTAGCATTATTTAAAACTTATGGTTTACACTTTTTCTAAATGCTTGCCATTGTTCTACTATTGATTCTTTAATATCAATTTACCTTTCATTTTTTATAGTGGATTGGTTAATGCCATTTCTTGAGAACATATTGTCATCATGTAATGTTATCACAAGCATTGTATGGTCACTGCCTATTATTTCCTCCATATTTTGATTGTCAAAATATAATAATGGAAATTTTGTGAGGCTTTGTGATATCTATATAAAATCTATTTGACTACTACTGGTAGCATCCTATTTTGTTAGAGTTTTGTTCTTTCCTTTCCATATTGCTTGTGTATCTATGAAATCCCATTTATCTAGAAAATTAAATAGTTGGATCTCTGGATGCCAAGATGATTTAAATGTTGCCCTGAAAGTGGATGCTCTATCTTCTGCAAGGTTGTATATAGCATTGAAGTCTCCCATAATTATTATATGAAAATTCTGTCTATACTTTTCTTTGATAAAGTTTTGTACTTTCTCTTGTATCCTATTACTTCATTGTTTGTCAGAAGAGATATAAATTTGGATAATGCATACTTGTTTTTTTTCATAAGCATGTTGACTGCTATCATATGTTCTTTAGTCTCTTCTACCGATGCTATTTTCTTTTCTAAATTCTTTCTTACCAATAAGCTAACTCCTATACCATAGGGGGTGTTTTTGTTGGTATTGTAGAAGTGCTTATACATCCCTTGATTTTGAAAGATCTATTTTGTTTTTGTTTTGGTTAGCTTTATTTTACATAGACCCATAATTCCAATATCTTGCTCTAGTATTTCTTCTATAAGGTTCTGTTAATTTGTTTTATTGGTAATACCTCTGACATTGTGTATTCTAATTCTTATTACTTTATTTTTGATATCTCCATCTTCTTGTTTTTCTTTTTCTAGTGGTATTTTTTTATTTATGAATACAGTTTTTTCTATTTGGAGGAAAGTTTCAAGGTCTTGATCGTACTGCTGATCCTTCATACTAATTTGCTTCTCCTGTCATACTTTGCCCTTATTAGTTTTTTGGATGTTGGGAATAGTGAGTGGATATTCCCTATTCTTCTGTGATTGGACTGGGGCTCCTTTTAAGAGTGGTTGGCCCTCTATCTAAGTAGGCCTTTTTCCAGTTTGTCAATTCCTTTGTCAAGTTTTTCAATTAATTTGTATAATTGAGATACTTCAGATTCTTGACTTGAATTTAATCAGAAGCTTCTAGTTTTGTGTCTTGTTATTTGTCTCTTTTGTTAATTAGTGTTGGTGTCACTGTTTTTTTCTTCTTCTTGACTTTGCATCTCTCTATATGAAACATGACTTCTTCTTCTTCTTAAAGATTCCCTATTGCTACCTGTGGTTGGTGAATCTGGTCTTGATATACATCTATTAGTTCTTACATGGTGATTTCTACTATTTCTAGTACCTATTGTTGCTGTACTCTGGTATTCCATCTCAGTATGGTCATCTGTTTTCTTTCTATGAATCTTGTATCTCTGTTTTTCTTCTTTTTCAATAGAATCATTCAGGATATTTGATTCATATAAATTGTTTGAGTCTATAGATATTTTATATTATTGCTGATAGTGATTTTTCACACTCCATACTAGTCTTTGATTTTCAATAATGATTTGTTGCTGAAGTTCCTCTTTCAAATCTTTCTCATTTTCAAAGTATATTACTGTATAAACTTCTGGTGTTAAAGTAATCTTATTCCTTGGTATGTAAGAGGCTTTTGCTTTTGTCTAACTAAGTGATTCAGATATCAGTTCTATAGATCTTCCTTTCACCCCATACAGTCTTAAGAAATGATGTTTTCTTTCTTTAAGTATTTGGATTACTTCTTAATCATCTAGCTCTTTTTGAGCTATTACCAACCTTATTTAATTGGCTTTAATCTTGAGTACCCAATGTTGTTTCAATTTGGCATGCTCACGATGTGCAAAGAGATGAATTCTGAATCTTTTTTGGTGAACGGCCATACGATATTCATAAATATTGACTATTTCTCCATATTCTTCCATCCATCATCTTTCTGATTGATTATTTATTACATTTGTATTTTGTATCCACTAATATAATATACTTTGATCTGTTTTTTGCTAAAGGAAAACTTTCTGGCTTGAAGAATTTTTTGTTTAGAGCATATTTTTGGAAGGCTAGATGTGTGCTCCTATCTTGATCCATTCTCTTGATAGAGAAATTTTCTTCTTTTTTTTTATTAATTGATTTTAAACATTATACTGCATCCTCTTCTTCATCAATACCAAAAGTGATCCAGTAGTTGCCATTGATAAATTTGATCTTGAAAGGATTTTGTCTCTTGGGAATACTTAGAGTTCCTTTGAGATATTTGATTCCTTCTTCTTTGTTGTCTTCTGGTAGTATAGCTTGAAGCACTTCTAATTTAATTGTACCTATTTGTTTGATGAAATAGGGATTGACTGTGGAATCTTGTATTTTGTTGCATGTATTGTAAAAAACATTCTTTATAATACAAGTTCCTTGAACTGTTTCCTTAATTACTTCTGCTTCTATTAGTTCTAATATATTTTGATCTTCCATTTCAACTTCTTTAATTAATTGGATTTCCTCAGTTTCCATAGAAGTTGATTAAATATCCATTGAAATGTTATTTGTTTCCCTGGATTCTTTTATATCATGACTTGTAGTATAATTTCTTGCCTTGTTTATTAAGATATTACACATTTTTTCTTCAAGCATAGGAGCTTCTAGGTCTTGTTTCTTGCCTTGTCCCTTTTCCTACAGAGTGAGAATATATTTTCTTAACATCTGTTCTTTTGCCAAGATTTTGAATCTATATTTAATAGAGTGGCTAATATATTATCTAATATTAAGATTATATGAATTGCTCCTACTGGAATATATGGTTGGTCTCCTGTCATATATTCTAACTTATGTTTTAGCATTTTTGTTTTCCATAGTTCTTGTTGGGAATCATAGCTGATAGTGATATTTTCTAATACTTTAAAGATTTCTTGTTACATCTTTCCAAAATTCTAATAATGTTTTGCTCTTTTTGAGTCATATTGTCACATAAGGTGGATAAACTATTACGTGTATTAGGTTGTTTTGATATTTTGTTATTTTTCTTTATACAGATCTGTAAATAGGGTACTATATTGGGTTATGTAATTGGATAATCTATGCCAATATATGTTGTTTCTTCACATGTTTCAGTCTTAGTGCTGATCCTGTTTATCTATACGTATATTACTTGTTTATTGCTCTTGATATGGTCTGATTGATACATATTACTTCTTTGTGATATGTTAACATGTCTTAAGTTGTTGTTTTGTCATGACTAGATTATATTTACTTTTACGTATTTGTGTTCGCATGACGTAAGTTTGATAGATCAATTGTTGTGATTGTTTACTACTGATCTTTACTGTTTGACCCAAGATAGTGATTACAACGGATCGAATTGGATCAGATTTTAACTAGATTTGATCTGATTTGATTTTTATGAATACAAATCGGATATAAATCTGATTCATTTTAAACTGATCTGATTCGATTCAAAACTATAACAGTTTAATCTAATCCATTTTGAATCTGAATTTGATTTGATTCGATCCGATCTAAATCTGAATCCGAATCTGATTTGAAATTAAATCTGATTCAAATTCATTGCAAAAACAACTTGAAACTAATTTGGTATATTTTGAATTTGTTTCAAAGCATGTTCTACTATAACTGCTTTAATTTAACTAAATTAAATTAAATATGTTTAAATTAATCTGGCTTTATTTTAATAAAAAAAATTTTAACTAG
>CAJVPT010002164.1:0-18503 GCA_910592055.1 Acaulospora colombiana | reverse complement strand
CTTCAAGTTGTTTTAATGAAAGTGTAAAGACTTTATTAGCAAAGAAGTATAAAATTTCTTGCAAACATCTTTTTTGTATATGGTCAGAGGATCAGCGGAAAGAGTTTTTTTAGTGGATTATTATTGTATTTATTCTTATTTGTAATATAACTTGCTAATATTAAATATTTTTTATTTTCTAGTGTTGAGAATATTTTTCAAAAATAAGGAGAATTAAATTCAAGAACTATAGAAGCCATTAAAACAAAAGAGATATATAATATAGTTAAGACAAAATTATTCAAGCAATAATATATAGAAAATCAAAATAAATTACAACTATATTTTTCATTACCTTGAATAATAAAGGAAACAGATATTTTGGAATGGGGAAAAATAAATGAATAGCAATTTCCACATTTGATATATATTGCACATGATTGCTTAGCAATACCTACAACTAGTGTACCTATAAAACAGATTTTTTCGATTAGTAAAAATTTAATTACTGTTAAAAGAAACTGGTTTTTAGATAAAACAGTAAGAACATATATGTGTTTAAAGTCATGGTGGCAAAGGCATCTAGTAAGCAGGATTAAAATTTTACTTGACATGTAAATTTTGATACTATTTATATATAAAATAGCATTTAATAAAAGTCTTATTGGTTCTAATTATAGTTGTTAAAGTTATATTTATTAGAGTTTAAAAATAAAATTGCTTTATTGAAGAAGCAATTGTTAAAACAGATAATTTTAAAGTAGGTATTGTTATCGTAAATACTAAAATTACAAGTAGGAGTAATATAATTATTAGCTTTATGTAAGCATTATAATTGTTAAAAAACATAATTATTAAAAATTGATAATATAATAGATCAACATTATAAATATGAATGTAAATCTGTATAAATCTGAGATATATGTTTGAATGCAATCAATTTATAAAAAAAAAATTATGATCAATTTTATTATTGCTACTAAACAGTTTCTTCTATTGACCAGTGTAAGCAACATACTAGCTACCCTTATATTTTTACTGACTTGTTATAGCTTTTGCTTAACATATATACTTGTTTTTTTTTTATTTTATATTTTATTCAATCATTTAACAGTCAGCTTTAACTTTGTTAATTTCTAGCCTATCGACTATCAATCTACAATCAATCACAAGTTTTATATTCCATAGCCACAAATAAGCAATACTTTGTTAAACTATACATATTGTTGCTATTATTTTATTTCTGCCAATACTAATTATAATCTCTGTTTTTGTTTCCAGTTTTTTGATCTCAGTTGTAATTGATTACAAGACTTTAGTTTATACCATAAACAAGTAAGCAATATTTATTGATACTGTAATACCCTGCTATTACTTTATTGTTGCCAGTATTGATTGTAACACTATTCAACTAGTATGGACTGAGTCAATGAAAGTCAAAAAGCTATAAAAAATTATTGATTCCTTTCTGCAAAAGGTGAGTGAAGGAAATTTTTAAATTAATATGCCTTTTATACATTATATTAATTAAGCATATTATGTATCTCCAATAGATAAACCTGGACTAGTGCAGGTGGCCCATATTAATACAAGATAGTGCTTGCAAATGTTGATGCAACATCAATATTGCTTCCAATAAGAAATCCTAGATTAGTAGCCTTTGTTGTGTTGATACTAAGGCAGGAATGGTGCAGCAAGGATACCTTGTGTCTCCAGTAAAAAACCTGGACTAATACAGGCAAGCTTGTTGTCAAATATTGCTTGTAGGTATCAGTTAATACCATTTGTTATCAGTGTAAAATCCTGGACTAGCATGTGGAATTTTATTAACAACAGGCTATTTTGGCTATCAATTTTTGTTTTGCATTAGTAAGGTACTATATATATTAAGCTAATTTTAAATATCTCAATTTAGAAACCTTTGTTGCTACTTTCCATTTTCTTATATCACAAAAATACAATGATTCAATAAAATATGCTACATTTTTAAATGAATCGATACACCACTTGCTGAATATTCACCTGGTTATTTCTAATCCTAATATTAATACTTATCAGAATATAAATATAATAAAAAATACTTGTATATATTTTCAAGTTTATTAACAATAAAACAATACTAGGTCAACTAGTGGAGAGATTTTTTGTAATTCTTAGATACTTGTGATAATAATTTGAAAAATGCTACTACTTCTTTGAGGATTGATATTGACAATGCAAAAAAATTAAAAAAAAAGATCTATAAAAATTTTGTAAGTTAAATTTTTGCAATTTTTTTATAACTATATTAATTTAACTAAATTATAGGTCAGGAAAAATTTATTGACTCAAAAATATCTTGAGAAAATACATGCAGTAAAAATGATATATCTTGATCCCCTCTCTGATTATAATAAAAAATAAATAAATAAAAGTGGACATTTGAAAAAACAAACCCCTTGTCTTCCCATGTACCTGTAATCAATACTATCTCTTGTTTTTCAATAATAGTAATAATAAATAAATAAATAATAGTTTATGATAAAGCTTCCAACAAGGTGATACTGGATGTATATCAAAATCATATTGGTCCTGATATACTTGAACACATAAGAAACATAATTATTGACATATTTGTTTTGTATCAACAAGTTATCCGATTATCAGAAATCAAATAATTGGATCAAGATGCCTTAATAATTGCAGAATATATATTTAACTAAACTTTAAGTTTTTAATTTTTAAAACTTTATTAATATTAATATTTACAGATATCTTTTGATAAGAGAAAGTGAAATATTTACCTATATGCATAATATATTTGTTGAATTATGAGGGTTTGAAAGGCAATATTTGCAAGAAGAGAAAGTTATAGTGATAAACAGTTTTCTTTTCAATTATGCCATGCATATATTTCCTAAAAATGTGATCTCAAGTATACAAAAAAAAATAAATGAATACAATTTATTCTGACTAGATAGCAACAAACATAATGCTACCAACAAAGGAATTACAGTTTCTTTCAATAATAAAAAAATATATTTAAACCATTCTTTAGGTCTATATGAGATCTATGTGACCTGGAGATATAATAAATTTGTCTACACTGACTTTAATTTTTTGGACCATGCAATTGCAGCTACTTGCCTGAGAGGAATATAATCTGTTAATAATAAAGAATTTGCTTGTAGTGAAGAAGATTTTAATGGAGGCCACTTTTATATGGTTAAATAGGAAATTAAAGTTAAAATGATAATTATTTTTTAAACATTACAAATTATTAAAAATTTAAGTTATTAACAAATTAAAATTGCTATAATTTTTACTAGAAAATACTCTTTATTGCTGGTTAGAGAATAAATTGCATGGTACTATAGTATTACCAATAGAAAGTATAACTTGTGGGTTGCCTTAAAATTTGATCAAAAAAATAGTATGAGCTATAAAAAAATAGAGAAAAGGTAAAAAAGAAACATATTGTATAGATTACTGACATAATCAATTATTAACTAATCAATATGCTTTATAAGTACATTAAACATTGATAATAAAAAATAAAGAAAAAAATATTATAGAAAATCAAAATATTTTAGAGAGTACTGGCTATAGAAGAGAAGATATTACTCTTTCCACTAATCCTCTAACCATACACAAAAAAGATGTTTGCAAAAAATTTTTATATTTCTTGACTAATAAAGTCTTACTACTTTTCTTAAACCAACTTGAAATAACATTTCAAGAGTCATTTTTACCTTTCCCTTTCTCTTGTAAATATTTTTTTCAAGTAAAAACCTGACTTTTAGTAACTAAAGTCATGAACTTACCTTTCCTATCAATGGCAAGAAAGTTCTGAAAGAAAGAAAAACTGAAGTGCTGCCATCTATTTATATACTAGAGAAACAACATAGAGTATCTTCTATAATAAGAGACTTATCTTGAAGGTAACCACTCACTCTCTTGTCATATATTTTGCTCTAAGAGTACTCTTTCTTGGTTTTTTCTGGGGAATTTTACCTACCTCAGTTTGACTCTGAATTTTAAATAGCACAAAGTTTCTCAAGCAATGATTAGCTAATAGAAAACATGTCAGTAAAAGAATGTAAACAAGCTCCTATTGGTCACCTCATGTGTCCAAATGCATTTCCTCAGTTTCATAAGAATCTGGGATCCATCATAAGACATTAGTGATGTGATGCAGGTGAATATAGAACACAGTCTCTCCTACATTAGTACCTTGATCAAGAAAGAAATCCAACAACATACTATATGAATTTATCAAATGAAACTATATCCACAACAAGACTCAAGGGTATATAAAAAAAGAATAATGCCTAAGAAGAGTCACATCTATCTTTTAGAAGCATTAGATTGGTAGACTGGAAGATTTATCATTCATACTAACCAAAAGGCAGGACCAATGTATAGTCTGAAGAAAAAAGGACTATAGCTCAACCTCTCAAAATAGTAGTACTCTGGGAAAAACAGCATAATATTTATCAAATCCAATAAAGTACAAGCTGGACATGTCAAGACTTTCTTTTCTAGGATAGAACCATCACAATGGCAAAGAAGGACAGGTTATTGGATGACAGGCTCTCCTTCTAGTGCTCACACAGCCTAAGGAAAGACACCTTGACAGCATCATCAAGCTACTTCTTCCCTATGTCCTAGAACCTCCTCACAACCTCCCGACTTATTATCACTTGAAAGAATATCAACAGAGATCTCATACTAGATAGGGTAAGGTGGAAATCAAAAGAAAGGACCGGAGCTGGAAAACAAGAAACCACAACATGGCTATACTGAAAGCAGTTGAAGAAGAGGCATTGTGATCTGAACTAATAAAGTCCTCGAAGAGTAACCAGCCGATGATACAAAAGTGGTAGTAATAGAGTGACTTTTAAATCACTCCATACCAAGATCAACTTCTCTTTCCTGCCAGTGCCTTCTTAGTTATATGCAAAGTCTTCTCCCCTATTTAATCTTGTATAGTCTTTATTTATAGTTATAAGATAGCCTAAAAGATATAATTATAGTAGTTGAATAGATACCTTCACTATCAGATTTAAATATGAGAAACATATTGATTTAAAAACAAACAATATAGATTTTTTCTTAATTTTTCATACTAGTAGACCCCTTTACTAGTCCCTTTGTTTTTAAGAAAGGGTGGCATTACTATAAGGTAGGTTTTTCCTTATTAAAGTTTTACTTGAAAAACAGCAGTAGCTTATCTACATTATATATATGTAATATCTACTATATTCAAATAAAACATGGCTGTGCTAGCATTAAAAAAAATTAAAAAAAAAAACTGGCTATAGAGGGGAGTATATTAATATAGAAGCAAACAAATAGCCATAGATTGTATAAATAAATTTATTTAAATTTAATAAAAGAAAATTTTTAAATTTAAAGTTAAAAAATATTTCTAAAAGAAAATATACTAGTTAAAATTTTTTTTATTAAAATAAAGTCAGGTTAATTTAAACATATTTAATTTAATTTAGTTAAATTAAAGTAGTTATAATTGAACATGCTTTGAAACAGATTCAAAATATATCAAATTAGTTTCAAATTGTTTTTGTATCGAATTTGAATCAAATTTGAATCAGATCAAATTAAATCAAATTCTATTCAAATCAGATTAAATCAAACTATTATGGTTTTGAATCAAATCTATATTTGATTTGTATTTATAAAAACTGGATTGAATCAAATTTAGTTAAAATCTGATCTAATTTGATCTATTGTAATTACTAGATATTATTTATTGTCAAATTTTATTTGTGATTGCTGACTTTGAATTAGTTTTAGATAGATATAGACTTAGAGTTATAGAATATTGGATCCTTTACATAATACATCCTAGATATGGCATCAGTATTGTTATGTTTCTTTTCAGTTCTATATTTGATGGTAAAGTTATAAAATTCTAAACAGATTATTCACCTTGCATATTATCCTTTAAGTTCAGTTGTTTTCAATCATTGAAGAGTAGAGTAGTTAGCAATTAAGAAGAAGTGTTGAGTTTCTAGATATTGGTAAAAGTGTTTAACAGTCCATATAACTGCAAAACATTTCAATTCGGTAGTAGAATAGTTATGCTCAGCTTTGTTGAGACTACAGCTAGTATTGGCTATTGCATACTCTTTTTTTCCATTTTTTTGTATTAGAATAGTGCCAATACCAGTTCCAGAGATATCAGTATGAAAATAGAAGATCTTAAAGAAATAAGGGTATCTCAAGATAGAAAATAAGATTAAGAGTTACTTCAAAGTTTTAAAAACTTGCTGATGATCATTCATTTATTTAAAGAAAGTATTCTTTTTCAAGAAAAAATTCAGAAGGTGGGCAATGGAAAAGAAGTTTTTAATGAACTTTTTATAATAAGAGGCAAGTCCAAGAAATCTTCTCAATTGCTTAATAGTAGTGAGTCTTGGAAATTCCTTAACTTTTACAATTTTGTTATTAATAGGTTAGATTTCCTCACAATTAATCACACAATCAAGTAATTTTACCTATAATAAAAAAAAGTAATATTTTTCAGAATTCAGTATTAGGAAGACTTTCCTGAAAGTATCCAAAATAATGAAAATACTGATATTGGAATTTAAAGATGGTAGAGAAAATAGTAATATCATTAAGGTATACTTCAACAAATTTGCTATGATAGGGAGCCAATATTTTGTTCATTAGTTATTAGAAAGTTGCAAGAGTATTATAAAGATCAAAAAAGTATAACATTGAATTCATATAAACTATATTTATTATGAATACTATTTTGTGTTTATTCTTATTACTCATTGTCACTTGCCAATGTTCACTTGCTAAATCAAAACAGGTGAACCATTGAGCACCATTGAAGGTTTCCAAAAGGTCATCAATAATTGATATAAAATAGACACCCTTTTCAGTAATTGCATTTAGTTTTCTATAATCAATACAAAAGTAATACTTATTATTTTTATCAAACATTATAACAACAGGAAAAAATCAAGAACTTATGGTAGGACTGATAATTCCTTACTGCAGCATTTCCTCAAATTTCTTTTTAATAAATTTCTGTTGGTCAGGTCAGGCTTTGTATAGTTACTATTTGATTGAAGTAGCATTCTCAATATTAATACTATAGGTAATCACTATGGTTCTTTTCAGATTACTTGTTTGACCTTTCTTAGATATGTGATCAACAAAGACATTCTTATGATTAGATAGGGTTTATTGAATTTAAACTTGTTATTTCTTGGTCAAGATTATAGTAGATGGTTTAAAAGTGAATTTCTTAAATTCAGAATAGTTAAAGAGAAAAATGGCAAGATTTTTATCTTTAGATTCAAGAATAAGATCAGACATGTAAGCTTCTTGTTCCTTAAGATCATTTTCAAATTCATATTCAATTTTATTAAAAAAGTTTATCCTCATTATCCTTATAGTTGTGGAAAATAAGGAAAAGTATTAACATGGTGAGTGGTTCCTATGGCAATAGTTTTATTCTTATAAGTAATTTGAAGAGTATGGTTCTCAAAATTCCAATTTGCCTTCATATGATCCAGTCAATTAGTTTTTAGAAAAAGTTCTTCTCATATGACTCAATTACTTGCAAGGTTACCAGTACAATTAAATTCTAAATAAATATTTTCAAAAAAGTTATTTGTTCAAAGGTCCTGGCTTATGTATCATTAATAATAATTATAATAGTTTTGGACTTGATATCAATTTTCAATCCTAGTTTTCTCATAATTTTGTCATCAATAATGCTGATAGCAGTACTAGAGTCAAGAATAGTTATTACAGAATTTTCTTTAATATAAATATAGCACCTGGCTACTATGGTTTTCCTTAGATTATCAGAGATAAGATAATTGGTTTTTATAGATATCTTAGATCACTTAAGAATTTTTATCAAGTTTTTGTACTGGTTGGGATATTGCAACATTTGTCTCAGAGTAGCTTTGGCAAGAAGATTCAAAATATTCTTAGAAATATCATAGTTGAGCAGTTGATTCACAATAGATAGTTGGGCTTTTGTTTCGAGTCTTCTGGGTTTGACAATAAGTAAGGATAGGTTCCTAAAGAAGAAGGCAAAAACAAAAGTCAAATGTCCTTTACTAGAAAACATTAGAATTTTTAAATTAATAATTATAAAAAAACTACCCACAATTGTTTTCTATTATTGAAATCATTGATTTATAGTATTTTCTGACTTTTGTTTCTATTAAAGTAAATAGTTATTAATTTTGTCTCTCAAAAAGACACATAAGTAATCTGTGAAATTTTATATACTAAATACTATACTTTAGGAAACTATCATTAGCAGTAGGAGGAATTGTAATTACTTCAGTTTAGAGTCATAGATTTTCCTTGATAAGATTCTAGAGACTTTTTTGATACATAGGTTTAATTCCTTATTTAATTCAGATTGTTTTTTCTTTTATTTAGTCTTCCTTCTATTAATAATATAGAATTAATTGTTGCTAATCAATGTAGACTTTCTTCTCACATTCAAATTTATTAAACTTTTTCTCATATTTCTTAACAGTAAGATAGTTCAAAGGTTTCCTGATCCTAAAGAAGTTTGCTTGGGCTTTTTCAGATATGCATTCCTTGACCAGATGTCCTGGTTCATTGCACCTAAAACATATAAGTTGGATAGAGTTGAATCTATTAATAGGACTAGAGATAGGTTGCTTTGGGTAATGATCTTGTTTTTCCACTTGAGCAAAAAGAAATTACAATTTTTTAGCCAAGTTCAGTTAGAGTTTTTCAAACTTTTTGATAAGAGCATCCACAAGATCTTCAGACTTAAAATAAGTTATTTTGAAATTCCTTAAGATAAGAGTAAGATTATATGGTTCCTTATTATTGTTTATGTCTTGACTATTTTGATAAGTCATTGCAAGTTTATGTGTAGCAATTACACTATTAGGATTGTTTATAAAAACAATTAAAGTCAAATGTGATAGCAATTCCCTGATATAGTAGTGGAGTTGTTGGCTAAGACTTATATCATCTTCAATATTAATTCTTTTAAGAAGTTTTTTGAAAGTGATATAATAAGTAGTCACAGATTTGGTTGGTCTTTACCTATGTTTTTCAATATCACGTGTCCATTTATTGATTTATTGTTAAATACAAAACTGCTTTTTGAATTTATCAGAAATGGCCTTCCATTTTATGGCATCAGTATCAGTATTATTATTCTCAAAATATGTTATCCATTATTCCTTAGTTTCATTCTAAAAGTGGATATTAAGTATATGGATCAGTTTTTTGCCTTCCTATTGATTAACTATCATGGCCTTTCAAAGGAAATTAGTCAAGTTATAGAATCCTGAGTTCTATCACTAAAAAAGGATTCCACTTATAATATATTGGAATATAAAAACAAGAGATATTGTTCAAAATAATTATAGATATCCTTGAAGTTGTCATTGTTGTATAGATATGTATATTATTAATAGAGATAGAAATAGGAGATAGAATATAAGAAAAAAAAAATAGAAGAATTAAAAAGTGATTCAAGATATAAGGGTTCATTGAAAAATAAAAGATTTTTGTAATAATTATAAGTTTTGGATAGGCTTAAAGCAAAGTGAGCTATTCAAGGTATACAATTAATAGATAAATTAGATGGTTCAAGAAAATCAACAGTAAAAAAGTTAAATTGTATAATAGAGATAAGAGTTTCAAATAAATGTTGTCAAAAAGGCAAATGTATATATATTGATAGTAAAAATTAATTTTTGATAGTAGTGGATTCAAAATAAAAAATAGAAGCAGAAAGAATTTAATTAAAATAATATTGGATTACAAAAGTATATGAAATAGTAACAAATTCAACTTTGAATTAATTTCAAAAGTTTTTGAAAGTAGATGAAAATTCCTGGGATATACTGTATAGCAAATTAAACAAAAGTTATCAATATAAAAAGGATAAATTTAATTAATGTTGATATTTGGATTTGTTTTGTGAAAATTATCATATATACTATTAATAATAAAATAGTTTTTTAAACTATTTATATAACAAAATTTAAACCCTTTGCTAGACTTTGGATCTCTGAATCACTTCACAAGTGAATACCTTCAATATTGAGCAAGGCTTTCTGATTGTTCTTAGAGAATAGTTTATAGAATAGTGAATCTCACAGTTATTACTAATTTGTCAACCTATCCAATAATCTTCAAATCAGATAGATAGATTGAACAACTATAGCAGTAATTCACTTTAAGTTGAGAGAAAATATCTTAATTATAATATACTAAAGTTAATAATTCAAGAATAATAGAGATTATACAAATATATTTAAAGAGGTTTTGTATGATTTGATTTAATTAGAAGGTTTATTAGAGATATATAATATTAATAATAAGAGAATTCAATAAGTAAAACCTTGGATCAACTGCTTTGGACAATTGATCTTTATATATATAATTGAATATTAATTATTTGATAATCAAAATGACCAAAGTGACCAAATCTACCAGATTTGCCAAATTAGGTCAATATACCAGATCTGCTTACTTGCTAACTAAATATAGATAAAAAATAATAATAGAATAAAAAAATTAAATAATATATACTATGTAAATTACTACTTTGTCCTAATGATTAGATCTATTCTATAAACCAATGAGACATACCTTGCATCATATCTATCATATGATCTAAAAATAGAACTAGAGTAACATTATAGACAAGAACTATAGATAATAACTAAAGAGAAATATAAATATCAATTAAAACTAATAATGCCTAGATTTCAATTTTTTGTAATTCCTTCTTTTTTTAAACTTGAATCTTAAATAACTAACATTTCATATTTCTTTGTTTTATCATTTTGAATTTTACATAACAAAGAATCATAAAAAATTTTTTACATTAGAGATGAAATAGTTTACCTTGGTCAATTTCATTTCTAGCTACTATTTATCTTGTGAGCCTATTTTCAATTATAATTCTAAATTCTTTATCCTGAAACAGGCCTATTATTTTAATGAATCTTTCTGAAAGTTTAATACTTTTGTTAACATATCCAAGCTAATTATATTGTAGGTCTTAACTATGTCTTGAAAGAGTATCCATGACTCTTTTATATTTTCTTTTACATCTTCATAGATATTATTGAGAATCTAGATCAATTCTATAGTACTCTTCTCTAATAGTCTTGCAAAATTAGAACCTTTCAAAATATTAATAAGCTTATAGATATTTTCTAGTCTATTTGTTAGAATTTTAGTGAAATATTTTTTTATGACTTCTAGTAATACAATTAGTTTTATATTTAGACAATCACATTTTCATAGCTTTGATTTTGCTATTAAATAGATATGGCTTTGTTTTTAACCACTAGATATTGTTTGCTATTTTAAAAAAATATTTAATATTTTTTTTAAATATTTTTTTTTATTATAGTTTAGCCTTTTTAACATTTCATAACTGATTTGTGATTTTCATAAAACTTTGTTATTGAAAAGTGTTTAAAGTGTTTCACTCAATTTTTCTTATAAAATAAAATCTAAAGAATCTTTGTATTACTATACCTTAATATAGTTTTTGAGATTGTATTCTTATTTCTAGTTATTAGTGAGATTATCAAAGTTGGCCTCTTACTTTCTGAAGGTTTCTTAATAATATCTTCTAATTTTTTTCTCTATTTCAGTTTATTTGGTTATAATATGTTTAGATCTTTCTTTTTTAACCTTGATCCTATTCAAAACTATTTTGATATGCTTTCTCTTGTTAGTGAATTTATTATTTTTCTTTAATTATTTTGCAAGTTCTCAAATCTTTATTTTAAGGCTATTTTAATTGCATCTTTAGCCTTTCTTACTTTGAGATTCTGGCAAGTAAATTTAAGACTTTCTATTGTATCTTGTATATTCTTTTTCAATAATATTTATGAAATATTTAGAATACTATATTGGATACAATAGTTTTCAATTTGATAATTGGGACTGTAGCTCTATTATATTTTTTTATGGCTGTATTAAGAATCTATAGCTTGATTTATTGTCCTTTTTTTTTATAAAAGAAAAATTAGTATCCCTAAAGTGTGCTGATGTTGTGAAAATAAAAATAAAAAAAAAATAAAAGAAAAATTGGATGGTTATATGTGATTTTGAGCAAGTGTTGGTCTTGTTTATTGATATATACCTGTTTTGTTCTAGGTTCCTCTGTAGAAAGGTCTAAGAAGAGAAACTTCTACTAAATATTTATAAAGATAAGTTGAAGACCAAAAGGATGACTTTATAGTTTTAAGGCTTGTAGGGAGAAAGTAATCAGGAAGGCCCAGGTAATATATTGATATTTGTATAAATAACTTGAGAGTCTTTTAGTATATCATCAATTAAACCCATTTCTATCTAAATATAAATATATTTACACATCTGTGCTTCTTATTTCAGATTTAATTCTTTATAAGAAAAATAACATCTAGCCTTATTATAAATATACCTTGCTGGTGACTATTAATATTAATGATCAACAAGGATTTTCCAGATTATCTGGCTGGCTCATATGTTACTACCGATATTTTTAGACTTGAGTTTTGATTAGTAAAGTGATGTTAGCCTTCTAGCCTTCTAGCTTAATATTTTTTGAAAATAAGATGAAAACTTCCTAGGTTGTTTTACATGTGAGCTTTACTACTAAGTATTTTTTATAGCTTTTTACTTTCTTTAATTTAGACTTTTCTGAACAATAAAGGTTAAGAACCTATCTGATATACAATTAGAATATAGATAACTCTGATTTGAAAAAAAGTCAATTGAGCTCTTATAACCTTTGCTATTGTTAGACAGACTTTTTCTTGGATCCAATGATATATTTGTAACATATCCTATATCCACTCATATTAACACATATAATTTATAGTAGACCTCAGGTTCATATGGATCTGAAGGAATACATTTAAATACATGAAGTGGCCAATAGAAACTTGTTTATCAATATTTTCCAATATATTTCATATTAGCCAATCAGAATTAGTGAGATCTGTGCTATCCGGAATTTCATGATTAAACTGGAGTAGACAAAATTTCTCAGAAAGCTATGAAAAAGATAGTTCTTAGAAGCCATAATGCCAGTCAAAGGATAAAAGAGGAGTCCTTTGATTGGAATAAAATCTTTATTGTTTCTCCACCATAGTTGAAAAGTGACAAGTACTGTACTATTCGTCCTTTTTCCTTTAGAAACTTTCTTGCCATTGATAGTAAAGGTGGGAACTGAACTTTGTAGGCACAAGAGTCCAGTTTGTCCAAAAGTGGAGATAAAGAAGTTTTGAAAGGAACTCTTTAAGTTGATTTAAAGAAAGTAATAAGACTCTATTAGCATAGAAGTATAAAAACTTCTTGTGAACATCTTTTTTGTATATAGTCAAATAATTAGCAGAAAGAGTGGGGATGATATTTTGCTCTCTTAATAACTTGAATTATTATAATACTTTTTTATATTTGATAAACTTTGAACTATATTTATAGTATTTATTTATAGAAATAAATATATTTTTAGTTACAAGCTTGTTGAAGGCTGATTTGTTAACTAGCTTTTTAAATATCTTTCATATTTTGTTTACTTAAACTTCTCTTGTATTTTCTTTTGGTACTTCTTATAATAGGGGATCTAATATTGTTTTGGACTTATAGTTCAAATTGTTATCAAATACTAGTCATTAATCTATTGTTAATTCTTTTATTCTTTTATACCTATTCCTTTCTTTTCTTTGATAGGCAATTTGTTTAACATATCTTTAGTAAAAATATTTGTATCATATAGTGTCATTATTAGTATTATGTGATTACTATTTGTAATTTTCTTTATGCTCTAATTGTCAAATTATAAAATTAGATATCTTGTTAAACCTTGTAATATCTATATATAGTTAATTCAGCTACTACTTATTGCATCCCATCTTATTGGAGTTTTATTTTTGCCTTCCTATACTACCTGTATATTCTTTATTAATATTATAAAAAAGTCTTATCCATATTTATTTCTGATAAGACTTTTTTTTTCTTGTACTTTTTTGCTTGTTTGCTTATTTAATATAATATATACTTATATGTAATGTTAGGTTCCTAAAGTATTTAATATATAAAATTTCACTGATTACTTATGTCTCTTTTTGAGGGACAAAATTTATAGCTATTTATTTTAATAAGGACAAAAGTTAAGAAATACTATAAATCAATGATTTGAATAATGAAAAACAATTGTGTGTAGTTTTTTTATAATGTTTTCTAGTGAAAAACATTTGACTCTTGTTCCTGCCTTCCCCTTTAGAAATCTATCTATACTTGTATAATATAAATTTTATTTTTTTTATCAATAAGTTGACTTTAATTATATATCCTTATATTTCTTTTACTGATGTTACTTTTTTTTTAGATTTTTTCTAATTAGTAGACTGACTTTTGTTCTATATATGATGTCTATATTGATACTATAGAAATGTTTATATGATGTCTAATTGTTAAATGTCTATTTTGCCTTTGTTTTGATTAATTTAATCTCACTTAATTCTAGTATTCTTATTTTTTGTTTCTGTATTTTTTCTATAAGGCTATGTTGAATTATTGTATTTGAAATATCCCTAATATTATATATACTGATTCTTATTACTTTTTTCTAAATATTAGCATTATTTTTCTTAGTTGATATACTTTTATCTTTTATTTTTTTGAGAAATTTCATTTTTTCTATTTGAAAAAATATATTAACATTATAATCATTTTGCTATTGAATCATTTTCTCTTATTCTATTTGTTACTCCTTGCCCTTGTTTAAAGTATTTGTGGCAGAAGGATCAGACCAGTCCTCTTTATTGTTTTTCTGAAAAACTAGTACTTCTAGAAGTGATTTATACTCAATTCTCTCTTATTCATTTACTAGAAGTTGTTTTTCCTTCTAGTTTAGAAATTCTATCATTCAATCTTTTTAAGTTATTAAAATAAAATTTCAGAAATTCTATCTGTCTTCTGTCCCATATTCTGTCTACTCTTTATAAAACTATTATCATTGATTACCTATTTGTTCTTTATTGTTTCCTTTGATTGAGTATCTAAATATCTCGTTTCTCCACTATCTTAATTTGTTGTTATAAGTGTGTTTTGTATTTCTTTGACCTCTTATTAGCTAACTTTATTTGAATAGTTTTTTGATTGACTTGTTGAAATTGTTAATATTATTATAAAAACTTATCTTTTCTAAACCTCTGGATCTTCATTTAAGCTTTTTATTACTTTTAATATCTATTCTTTCTATTTTTATAGCTTGTTGACTAAATTTTTTTGTAAAATGTTTCTTTATACTTAATGTGAGTTTGTGTTCATAGATAAAAATATGTTGCTTCAATATTCTTGCTATGTCTTGGGTTAATGCAAAACATACTACTATGTACCCTTTTCTTTTATATGTATAAGGGTTTCTAGATTTATAGTATGCCTTTGTTTTAGTATATCTAATTGCTCATATAACCAAATTAGTTGTGGTATTGTATATTCCATACAATTTCCAGAACTGGAAATTTTGCTATTTAATAATGTTATTAATCTCATCATCATCTGACTCATATTAAGTAAAGATAGTTCTAATTATTTTTTTATTATATGAATTATCTATTCTTTTTCCATATTATTATATTGCTAATATAATATTATTTAAGCTTTAATTCTTTTTTGTGGTCTCAAATAATTATAAATATAAATATTTATTGTCTCTCTATATCTTTAAAGAGCAGATTTGATCTCATGTCTTGAGTGACTTCAATCAATATTAATGAGAGTTACTATTAAGAATCTTTTGTCCTCTTTTTTCTTCTATTGAAAGATTTTCTTATATATAGAATATGAGATATTCATCTATTTTTCTATTTCTAGAGATATATCTGTAAAGTTTTTTTCCTTTTTTTTATTAGTCTTTTCTAAATACTACAAAGTATTATCTTCTTTTTAATAACAGAAAGTTGTCCAGGCATTATCATTTAGGAACTTTTTTTTGAAAGGCTTTAAGTCTTTTGATAGTTCCAATATGTTTTGAAGATATGTCACTTGTTTATATTCTAATTCTTCTAGGAGTCTAATTATAAATACTTCTATTTTACATTTACCATTTTTTTAATGCAAAATGAATTTAAATTGGATAATTTTGATTGTTTTTTATGAAATATATGAACTGCTCTGCAATATTATTTCCTTTAACTTTTTCAGTAATTTCTTCTATTTCAACCTGATCTTTTATTGTCTTTTTTTCTATTTTAATTTTGATATTGAAAAGAATTTCTATTATTGTTGTTGATTAAACTTCTATATCTATTTCTTTTTCTGGGAAATCTCTGATTGTATAGAAATTTGCTATCACCAGTTGCTTCTTTGAAAAGGTATAAGAAGCTTGTTATGATTTTTCTTTCTAATTTATTATATCAAAATATTTGTTCTCTAGAAAGAATACTAAAAGATTTTCTTCTTTGTCTTGTTCCTGAAACTATAAATAAAAAATGTATTGTTTAAAAATTGTGGTCCTGATAAAAGTAATTTGATCAACATTTAGAATCCTAGTAATGATACTATTTAGGATTGAATATCTGCTTGGTTCTAAGGCTCTATTTGATATATTATCTATAATAGATATTATGCTATAGATAGTTTGTATAACCTATAGTGTTCATTGTTAATTATATTTGTTTTTTTTTTTTTTTTTTAACCCGCAATCATATCACAATGGCATGTCTTTATTGAAAAATTGAAATAAAATTTACAATATTTTACAGACTTTCACAAAATGACTAACTCGTCTCTATACAAAAGTACTCTAAGTCAGATTTTGGAGACAATATTTTACTCCTCTAATAGATTGGTAATAACCTCTATCTACCAGGATCATTCTGTGGTTTTTATTTACTTAAAAATAATGTTGTACATATGATGATTTTATACATGATAAATGTATTATATACTATATATACTAACTGGCCCATTAAGGGAAACCACACAACGCTCTCTTAATTTTTCCTAAAACAATTTTATAAAGTAATCTAGTTATCAGACCGTTGCGTATACTCTAACCTGTCCCCAGATTTGGGACTTCGGCGTGGTTCACAGATTCCTCCTCCCACCAAGGTCTCCTGATAGTTCGTTACAGGCAAGGTTGATCATGCTTTTAAGCATCCCACCGGTACAATTTTTACTCTCTTCAGAACTTCAACCTTCTTAACTCGGCAACTTCTTGCGGTCGATAAGATCGTCAAGGTACCTGGCGCCAATCCAGTCTTCATTCTGGTTGATCGCGAGATCAGCCCCATCCTCCTCCACCTTATCAGGGTACTGATAAGATACTGATCATCTCACAACACCTGCAGACTGGCCTGATCTGGTAAGATCAGCTACAAGTGATACCGTGTAGTGGCAGATTCTTCCATTTTGGCTATCAGTAAGATAACCAGGTCTACGCCCAATGACATTTTACTGTCACCCAATGGAGTATTGATTTCATTGTGATGCGGTATTTCACTTGGCCCACATGTGGTATTGAACTTTGGACCTTGTGATTGCGACCTGGGAGCACTACCACTGTACTATTGACCCACAGATCGTTGTTAATTATATTTGTTTTATAGTTGAACCAGTATATCTATAATATATTTTTTCATAGCATATTGAATCATGTATCATAAAAAAATAAGTTGTTTACTTTTGTATAG
This sequence comes from Acaulospora colombiana, assembly GCA_910592055.1. Lineage (NCBI taxonomy): Eukaryota > Fungi > Glomeromycota > Glomeromycetes > Diversisporales > Acaulosporaceae > Acaulospora > Acaulospora colombiana. Next base: position 843 of record CAJVPT010002164.1, on the reverse strand, counting down.
TATTGTGTTTTGATTAGATACTGTATATATTATTGTTTATTTTAATTAGACATATGGTATATTATTGTTTACTTTAATTCCAGTTGATTGATATTATTTATCAAAACAATTTAGTTAAATTGAGGAGTTAATTATGTTTTAGTCAGATTATCTGTTTGATATGTAAACAAGCTGTTGTATTCTTGAATAATATGTTCATGGTTTATATAATATAGTAATTATTATATATTGTTGTTATAATGTTTTGATGCTCTTTACTGTTTAATAAAAAAGACTTAGATATTCTCTTAGGTATTGTGAATCTTGAATCTGAAATGATTTATTTGTTTGGCCTATTGTCTATAAAACTTCTCTTAATATCAAGAAAGATATTAATCTGTACTGATCTGACTGAGAGATTGTGAAGTTGAGATTGGATTTTAAAAAGTTTACTATGAATCAATTTAAATTTTTTTTTTCTTTTTAAAGAAAAAAAATATATAAGGTAAGGTTGAAGTGTGCTTATATTTTTCTACTTCTTGTTATCAAAAGATTAGATGCACTAAGAACTGGTCTTAGATAATTATTTCTTGTTATTTTGCTAGTTTTGTTAAAGGTTTCTCATGTATTATGGCTGATTTTTTTTTGTTTTTCAAGAAAATTAAAAAAAAAAAGAAATTTTTAAGGAGACTGGGAATCAGTGGAAGGAGTTTTTTTTTTATAATATAATGATTTCTTTTCTTTTTTTTTTTTTTTTAACCCACATTCAGGCCAATATGGCTTGTATATTTTATTGTAAACATATTTGGTATTTACATATTTTATGACTTTCACATATTGACTCACCCATCTACAAAGTTTAAC
>CAJVPT010002163.1:0-18507 GCA_910592055.1 Acaulospora colombiana | reverse complement strand
TTTAAAATATAATTTTGGGGTTACAATTTTAGGTCCAAAAAATTTTTGGTTTATCTTCAAAAATAATTACCCATATAAGTATACTTACCTATCTGTGTCTCTTATTTCAGATTTAATTTCTTATAAGAAAGACAGCACCTAATCTCGTAATAGACATATCCTGCTGATAGCCATTGATATTAGTGATCAACAGAATCTTTCAGATTATTCAGCTGACTTACGTATTATTGCTGACATTTTCAGACTCGAGTTTTGTTTGATAAAGTGGCATTAACCTTTCAATCTTCCAGCTTAAGATTTTTTGAAGATAGGATAAAAACTTTTTAGGTTGCTTTGCACACAAGCTTTACCACTAAGTATCCTTAATAACTATCTGCTTTCTCTGATTAGACTTTTCTAAGTAGTAAAGGTTGAAGGCCTACTTGACATACAATTAGGATATAGGCAGCTCTGACTTAAAAAAAAAGTTAATCTAGCTTTTGTAACTTTTGTTATAGTCAGACAGACTCTTTCTTATATTCAATTATATATCAGTGACATGTTTGTATTCATCCATATCAATACATATGACTTATGATAGATTTCAGGTTCTTATGAAGTTGAGAAAATACATTAAGACACGTGAGGTGGCCAATAGAAGCTTGTTTATCAATCTTTTCCAACATGTTTCGTGTCAACCAATCAGAATTGATAAGATCCATGTTACCCAAAATTTCAGGATCAAGCTAGAGCAAGCAAAATTCCTTAGAATGCTATGAAAAAGATAACTTTTAAAGACCACAATACCAGTTAAAGGGTGAAAGTTAAGTTCTTTAACTGGAATAGAAACTTTTGTTATTTCTTCACTATAGCTGAGAGGTAACAGGTACTGTACTGTTGATTCTTTTCTCTTTAAAAACTTTCTTGCCATTGATAGTAAAGATGGAAGCTGAACTTTGCAGACTACAAGAATCCAGTTTATCCAAAGAAGATTGTAAATAATATAAAAAGGAGATGAGAGGTTCTGAAAGAAAATATTTAAGTTGGTTTAAATAAAGTATTAAGACTTTATCAGCATAAAAGTATCAAAACTTCTTGTAAATATCTTTTTTATGTGTGGTTAGAGAATCAGCAGAAAGAGTAATCAAATTCATATATAGTATATTATATCTTAATACTAGTTTTATTTATTATAATTTTTCCAAAAATTTTGAATAAGTAATTTTTAAAGTTTTATTATTGTTAAAAATTTTTTTTCTTTATTAAATTTTTACTTTTGGAGGATTTTGATTGGTTGTTATTGTAAATCATATAATAATTAATAAAAAAATAAAAATATTTAGCAATGATAAAACTTTAAAATGTATTAATAAAAAATTTTTTTAAAAAATATAAGAAATAGAATAAGTATTAAGACATAATATATATAAATTTCATAATTTTTAACTGTATAGTTAATGATTTAAAAATTGTTAAAGTTGAAATTTATAATAAAAACATAGTAAGTGGACTCAAACTTTTGGAAGCAACCGTATATACTTGATCTTTAAGATTAAAAAAAGCAGTATTTGTTCAGGTTCTAAACTTTTTCCACTGGATATCCATAGAATTAGCAGTATCTGGGATTTTTAATACCTTTAGTTCTTTATAATTACTACTTCTTTTTCTTAAACAAGTTGTTAGTCATTAAATGAACTATTAGAAGTATATAGTTACTGCTAGTTAAAGTTTTCATTAGTATACTGTATTATAGAAATCCTGTAAGTTTTGAAGCTTAGTTTCTATAGTTCAAATATAATCAATTCTGCTATAAACTAACTTATTCAATCATATAAAATTACTATTGCCTTCTTCCTTCCAAAGCCTTTGAATATCTGTGAAATTTTAGTCATCTAAGAAGTTAAATAACCTGATTTTAGCTTTCTTGTATTTGATATATATCTTGTTATTAATAGGTGACTAATCTGTTATAGAATCAATTATAGCATTAAAGTTTTCTATAATAATTATTTCAAAACCTTTTTCCTGTTTTTTATGAATTTTCTTCTGTAAGATTTGTTGCAGATATCTACTTTCTTTCTTATTAAAAGGTAAATAAACTTGAAAAATTGTAAATTTATTTTTTATTAACAAGAAATTAGCTCCTATTATGATTCTCTATCTTATCTATACATGCTAGTTTTCTTTTATATTTCTTTTTGATTAAAAGATCTATTTCAGAGTCTCTAAGTTTACTATCATTACTATTATAAAAGAACTTATGTATTTCTTGAAATTTGAAGACAAGTTTTGTTTTACAAATTCCAAGAATATTAATATCCATCTCTTGGATTTTTTTTCAAAACCTTTATTGATTAAAGAAGTAGATCTATTTTTTCAAAGTTTAAGCTATCTAAATCACTGAATTCTCAATTAGTCCCTTGATTTCATCTCTTGTTTAAGTTGATGGGTTTATTATTACTACTTGTTAGTTAAGCATATCTAGCTCTTTTGGATCTAGGTTCTTGCCTTGTTTTGATTATATATATGACTGATTTGTTCCTGGTTCAAGTATATGATTTATCTGTATCATTGTTGGATTCATCAGTTTTTTTTCTAGAATTAAACTTTTATCTTAATTTTTTATTGTGTCTAATATCAGTTCTTTCTATTTCTCTACCTGTCTATTCAGTATCTGATTGTATTGATTCATTATCTAATTCTAAAGTCTTCTTGTGATATTGTTTGTCAGATAAAAGGTCCTATTCTTTTGTAAAATATTCTTTAATATTTCATGTAAGTTTATGGCCATATATGAAGATATATTGCTTTAAAGATTTTTTCAGATCATGTGATAATGTAAAACATATAATAGTACAGCCTCACTTTTTGAATATAAGCAAGTTTCATATAGTCTTAGAGACTGAGAGTTATACTGCTTGATAATTTGATTAATTTCTTTTTCATCTGGTTTATATTGAGTGAAAATAGCTTTAATAGTTTCTTTATTAATATAAATTATCCATTCTTTTTCTAAATTCCTGAACTGTTAATAAGATATGATTTGGACTTTTATTTTTATTTGAGAATGAGAGTAATTATAAATATGAATATTTGTTGTATTTCTATATTTTAATAGGACAACTTTAATCTCTTAATGTGAGTAATTTCAATCAATATAAACTAAAGTGACTACTAATAAGAACTTGTCTTCTTCAATCTTTTATTAGAGAATCTTTTTGTGTATCAAATTCTTGAAGTTCATCCTTTTTTCCACATCCAAAAGAATAATAGTAAAGTTTTCTCATTGACTTTTTCTAAGCATCACAATGTATCTTCTTCTTTTTTATAACTAAACATAATTCAAGTGTTTCCATTAAGAAAGTTCTTCTTAAATAGTTGAAAGTCTTTTGGTAGGCTTAATGTATTTTGAAGATATTTTATTCTCTCTTTATCTGATTCTCTTGAAAGCCTAAATGTAAGAATTCCCATTTTGTATTTTTCATTTTTTTTAATATGAAAAGTAGTGTTTACAATTTTGATCTGAATTCAATTGATCTATGAATCGGATATGAATCAGATCAGATCAAATTTCAAAATTTTTAATCTGATCAGATTCGGATCAAATTGAATTTTAAATTTACAAAATTATCAGATTCAAATCAGATTTGAATCAAATCCGATATAATTCAGATCAGATATGTACTAGTTCATATAAATTGTTATATAATTATTTAATTTCATTTAAATTGAACTATCTAGAAAATTAAAATCAAATTGATGTGATATAATATGTAATTAATGTAATGAGTAGACAACAATTACATATAATATGTAATTATGGTATTCATAAATATAGCTTCTTCTTTTCTTTTTTTTCTTTTAACCCTTTGTCTCTTACTTCTATTTCTCACTTTCTATTGTTACTTAATTATAGATAAATACTTATTTTTTTTTTGCACATACTGAGTTCAGTTTTTGCTAAATTTTTAAATTTAATAATAAATAACTTTAATTTTTTTTTAGCTGATAACAATTTGATATTATCATTATATCTTGCCTCTTTATAATTTTGATCGACGTATTTATAAAGTCAAATTTATTGATAATGGGATAAAAGTTATGTACACTGATGGTACTCGAAAACAATTCACATTTGCTGCTTCTGCCATAAATTTTAGGAGAGAAGAAATTTCAAAAAAGTTAAATACCATTCTTGAAATGAGTAACCATATAAGCATAGATAATGAAAATCTGAAAGTGAAATATGAAGAATTTTCAGATATATGTTTTTTTTTTAATTTGTAATTATCAATCAAATGTGGTATGAACTAATTTTATTTGTAATTTTTATAACAGAAGTTGACTCAAACACAAATAAATTGATACGGTCAATTCAACACATCAGTAAAAAAAAAAAAAAAAATTGCATATTAATAATTTATTTAAAAAGTTATACTAATAAATCAAATTTTTAGATTTAACGTGTAGGACCGAATCAATAGAGTCTATTCAACTAGATACACATATGTACATACGTATATTTAACACAATCCAAGATCAGCTTTTGTTTTTTATTAATTATATCCATTAAAATAGATGAATCAAAAAAGCGATTGAGTAACAAAATAGGTGAATCAAAAAGTGAGTGAGTAGCAAAATAAATAAATTAAGAAAAGAAAAAGTGTGGGTGGATAACAACAATGATGATGATGAATATAGTAAGGACAATATAAGTATGTTCAATTTAATACAATTTGAGTTTGATTTATGTCACTTAGCCAATTCTATTTGCTAAAATAGGTGAATTAAGAAAAGTGAAGGGCAAGTGGGTAGCAACAATGATGATAACTAATATAGTGAAGACAATATAGGTACATTAAATTTAATACAATTTGAGTTCAAATTATATTACTTAGTTAATTCTATTTGCTAAAATAGGTGAATCAAGAAAAGTGAAAGGCTAGATAAGTAACAATAGCAATAATGAAATAGAAAAAATAAAAAGTAAAAAAAAAAAAAAAAACTCTTTTCACTGATCCTATTTTTCTTAAAAATTTCCTTTTTTGGTAATTTTCTTGAAAAAGAGAAGCCAGCCTAAAAACATCTTATTTCTTAAAGATTCAAGACTTAACAACAAACTAAAATATCCAACCATTCCCCCAAAAGATCACTTTATCGATTAAAAGAAATTTTGATAGTATAGCATTACACTAGCTTTACTTTACAAGGAAAGGAAAACATATCTGCAAGCTAATTCACAGTAAGCTTAAGAGAGCCCAATATCAACTCCCCAAGCTTCTAGCCAGGCCAGTATCAGTTTACACCTTTCTAGGTACTAGAAGAAACTTTACAAACAATAGTTCTTTCTGATAAATCAGAAAAACTTAAAGCTTGCAAAGTCCAGAAGGACATCAAAGGCTTCTAAGGACTAAACAGTAGAGTACTCTGATTCTATACACACTTGTTTAAACATCAAAACAAGTCACGCAAATACGTACATGTCAAACAATTTAGTATCAAAACAACATAGCAAGGTTTATCAACTGTCTACGGATAAATGACTGATTTTTCCCAACAAAAAAGATCAACATCAAATTCAAAAATAAACAAGAACCAAACAGGAAGGATTAACAACTCATTCGAGTAAACAAGACACCAAACAAAACAACAAATAATTAATCTCATATAACTTGCTAAATATAAAAAAATAAACAAATTAAGGATAAACAAAATAACAAATCAGCATTTATCCTCCTTTACACGTGATCAATATGACAAAGGAATGGATAATCATGCAAATTGCCAAGAAAAGAGAGCTACATATCCTCGATACAATAGTTAGAATAGCTAAGAAATATGACCAGAGAAAAGAGACATGGGCTACCCAAATCATCTTCAACACTTTCACCATACAAGACAAGTCTAATCAGACACCAGGACCAACAGAATACTCAATACTCGATAGTATTCTTGCAAAAATTTTAAATGTAGATCAAACTACATTCATCAAAGCAGAGATTCTTAAAATACATATCCTATATTTATAGACACAAGGTCAAGGAAGAGAAGAGGACCTTATGGCACCTTTTTTGGAAGAAAAAGTCAGATGTATCTTGGAGCAAGATATCTCCACAAATGGTCTCCCTCTTTATATTCCAGAAAATTTTTAGACCAAGGGTGATTTTATAAATTCTATATTAGGAAACTCAACTTCAGTTGAGAACATCACTCCAAATGAGGACATAAAAGTTCAATCAACAATCAATATTGAAATTCCAAATAATATTGAAGTTGAAATGGGTGATAAGAATATGAAGGAAGAGCTGGAGAAAGAACTTGAAATGAGTAACAAGAACATGAAGGAAGAGCTGAAGAAAAAACTTGAAATAGTAAACATTCAGGAAAGAATTGAAAGAGAAAACATAGCAGAACAAATCTCCTATAATACACAAAATAGACCCAAGCTATCTAGTTTAAATCCATTTTATATTATCAAGAAGGGAGAATTCAAGGTCAGAATCCTTACCTCCAGAATATCAAGAAATACAGAAAAAGAATAATTAGGCTATCTTAAAGGTGCCTTGAGTCTACCTAAAGACATACTACCATTCAAAAAAGACTTACTCAATGGAAACACCTGGACAACTTTTATTTTTGAGGAAATGGAAGATGCCTTACAATGCATAAAGAAGATTAACAAGAAAGAAGGTGAAAACTTCACCTTAATTTCTATACAAACAGAGAAATAGGAAACTTCATACTCACCACCAGAAAAGAAATTCTTTAAACAAGAGGTAGTAGTAGAAAAAGAAAACAAAACAATGGTAGTCACATTGATAGATTTGTGACCGCAGTCATACTCATCAAAAAATTAAGGCTGCTTACAAAAATATGGAAACGTCTCGAATATTCATATTTACAACCACTTTTGTTCTCAAAGAAGAATCAAAGCATGACCCATCCCAAATTAGCAAGACTTGGAGGATAGATAGTTCATTCATGTCAAAGTAGATACCTTTAGACAATTTTCACTCAATATGAACCAGACAACTATGAAGTCAATACCATTCTCAAAAACTATAACAGCCAATCCTTATGACTGTATAGTATATACAATACCTTCACAAGTCTTATAGCAAGAACAATACAGTATGCAGGAACCAAAGCATATTATATACCAAGAAATCCTTTCACTTTGAAAAGAAGAGAATATGTAGTAGTTTGTTTTGCAGCAACAGAAGATTTGCACAAGGCCCTGAGATGATATATATCTATACATGGTCACAAACTCAGCTGGGGTGTTAAAGAGCACTTGAGGAGAACACAATATATGACAAAGAAGTGACCAAAATAGAGAGCAGTGATTATAATAAAGAGACAGCTTATCCTGAAACAACATATATCAAATTGCACTCAAGACAATTAGATCAAACTGACATCAGAAGTAACAATAGAGCAAACTAATATACAACATCTAAGAATAATCCAGAAACTGAAAGTGACTTACAGAAAAGAACAGACCTTGGAAAAAAGGCAAAAGAAAGAAGATACAACTTCCAAAGTAGCAACTACATAGCTGGGACATCAGATACCCCTAGACACTTTGCTACTGGTAATAACAAAGAACCAATCAATTATCATAATAGAAGAAGAAGTTTTTATAATAGGTCACAAAGCCTTTATCCAGAAAGTGATAGTGATCAAGATTCTTTGTACTAGATCCTAAATAATCTTAAGTGATTAAATACCAGAATAACATAATCGAGAAGAAAACAGGTAACCAGAATAGGATAAGAGGAAGGCGATGAAATAATCACTCTTAAAAATACACTAGTTCAATCAAGGTATACCAGGAGAGAGTCTGACACACAAGAAGAATCAAGTTCATTCTGAAAAAAAAGAGTGACTATAGAAACAATATCAGAAACTAATACAACCCTTCCTAATACAATACATATCACACCACTTGACAATTTTATTTGTATACTCAAAAAAAATACCATTAATAAACTAAACAAAAAATGAACACTGTATAAAAACTATGCCATTGACAACCCACAATAAACAATACTATCACTATTGGAACACATAATATTAGAGATATTAACACTAATATTGAGCAACAAAGACTATTTCGACTCATACAAGATCTCAATAAGATATTCTAGGAATTTGTGAAACTAAACTAACAGACAAATAGTGAACTTTGCTTTTAACCTACAGCAAATGCACAAATTCTTTCACAGCTGTAATAGTGAAAAACCCAGAGAGTCTGGAGTAGGGTTTCTCACTAGAAAAAATATTGAGAAAAAGCTGGAATCAATTGAAAGAATAAAAGGATATTTAATAGGAGCCAACTTCCTATCAACAAAAAGCAAACTCTATATCTACCAAGTGTATTTGCCATCTGGAAAAGCTGAAAGTAAATGGCTATAACAGCTATTTCAAAACAAGATCCTATATAAGCAAAGAAATCACTTTAAAGTCATAATCATGGGTGATTTTAATACAGTTGTCAACCCTATAGTGAATCGATTACCATCCATAGATAAAACAACTCCGAGATACAGAAAAGTTGAAATAGGTCTCTTCAACTTCCTAGAAGACTGGAATTATATAGATGTCCAAAACTTCTGGAAAGAAGAAAGAAATACTATCTTCACATAGGCAAATAGTTTAGTGCACAGCAAAATTGACTATATTCGGATACCACCAGAAATTAGTCTAAACAATATATACGAGTTCAAAAACATTTTAGTGGAGACACTACTGGGTAGTGACCATATCCATTTATTAACAAGAATGACAACAAACAACCTGCTCAAAAGTCAGGTACATGAGCAAGATAGAACAAAAGGTAGGAAAATACCAGATCTAAGCAACTCCATTATAGAACAATGGGAAAAATTCAAACTCTGAATAGAACGCAAGCTTCCAGAAATTCATGTATAGGTCTCCTGGCACGAAACTGAGAACAGCCCTCAAGAACTCAAAAAGGCCTAGCAAGAACTTGAAACTATAATTATTAAGGATGAATACAGGTGCTTTAAGAAGAAAAGAGTCTATTCCACTCTCAACAGAAGAAAAGAAGTTAAGATAGGATCAGTAATCCCAAAAAAGGATTTTGAAGCCTACAGAGAAGCCAATAAGATCCACTTTCTTCTAAAGAAAATCCAAGTTAACTGGGATACGAAGACCATAAAAAACATGGAAAATATAGAGAAGGTCATTCAAAATCTACAAGGTACTTATGAATCTCTTGATGAAGAACTAACATCTTCCCAGTTACAAGAAGATATCCCAGAGCAATTGAAAAAAATTATTAAGATAGAACATACCCTCAGAATGATATGCAAGAAAAAAGAAAGTTTTCATATCAGAAATCAAATCAAGGAGGCTTGGAATAATAGATGTGATGATTTTAGATCCAACCAGAAGCAGATGTTGGGTTCAGTCTTAAACCATAAAAAATTAAGAATCACATTAGATTGGGTGTTAACCACAAATCAAGAAGGAAAAGAATATATTGCTACTAATCCCCAAACCATCAAAAGCAAGATTGAGGAATATCACAAAAAGACATTCAAAAAGAGAAATATCAATTTCGAGAATCTAGACCCTTCTGGAAAAAAGAATATCAATCCAAAGAATGAATTGATTCAACATGGTATTCATCTTTAACAGAAAAAATCAAAATAAAAGAGCTCGAAGCTACTTTGCAATTTCTTCCTAACAACAAGGCTGCTAGTCCCTCACACATCAGTTACGAAATGCTCAAACATTTAGGATCAAAAAAAAAAGAACTTTATATCTTTTTTTTAATAAAGTTTTATGTATAGATCAAGTACCTTAGAAATGGAAAAGCAGTAACATCTATCCCATTCCCAAACCCAAGCCTTGGAAATGTGATTTGAGCAATACAAGACCCATTGTCCTCTTAGAAACAGCTCAAAAATGCTTTACCAAGATCCTTATCAATTGACTATTAGCCATTTGCAAGCAATACAAAATCTTAAAAGGACCAAACTTTGCTGGGTTATAAGGAGAGAGTATGGTAGAACCTATTCATCTGCTAAACAACATTTGTGAAGAGGCTAGAGAAAAGAAAAAAGAATTATGAATCCTATTTCAAGATATTGCAAAGGCATATAACACAATATCCCTGCACACGCTTGAAAAGGCTATAGATCAGATTCAAATTTCTACAACTATTAAGATGCTCATAATAGATCTCTTCAAGGACAGAAGCTGTAGTATCATCCTTTCCAATAGACTATCTAATCCAATAGTGGCAAGGGATGAGATAGATCAAGGAAAAATGATTTCTCTATTATTATGGAGAATCTTTTATGATCCACTTTTATGCAAGATCCAAAACAACAGCAACCTGGGTTATTCCATGGAAGAAGAATGGTCTCCTAACTTTAGTAAACCTGAAGAGAAGATGAAGCTCTCCTTAAGGCAGGCAGTGATTGCTTATATGGATAATATAACTTGGATTGCCAAATCCAAAGAAGACCTGGAAAAGATTCTGAAAGAGGTGAAAAAGTTCTATATAGCAAATGACTCTCAGATCAATACAGAAAAATCAATCCTCCTTACTATCAATCAAAACCCACAAGTTTCCAGGACTGTTCAGGCTGGAACAGAAAATACTATAATCCATTAAATCAATAAGAAGGACCAGGCTAAATTTCTTGATATCTGGTTAGAAGCGAGACAAAAAAACCAGGACACTATTAGTCTTATAAAATCAGAGATCAGAACAGTAGTCCAGGCAATAAACAAGAAGAAGCTTACAGAAAAGCATGCCTGATATGTTATCAATAGGGTCCTGATTCTAAGAATAGAATATAAAACACAACACATACACTTGAGTGAGAAAACATGTAATGATCTTACAGCCATGTTTAGAAAAGTATTTAAGAACAAGGCCCTAGTCTGTGGAATAATTCAAAACAGTTGTATTCACAACAAAAAAATATACAGTCTCAAAAGTATTTGGGAGATATAGCTAGAAAGTCATATATCTGCATTTTCTGTCAACTTAACAACAACGAGGTCTCTAGTATTGCTACTATAATCAGACTGAAACAAAGTCAAATTAAATATTGGGAGCCAGGTAATATTCTAAGCAATCCTATTAACTCTTACAAGCTGATGAAAGGAAACTTGGCAGCTATGACACTGGCTCTGGCAAATAGCATACAAGTTACTTTTTAAAGTTGGAGATAGAAAAATATATTCAACTATCAGGGAGGTATCTTATCAATCAAATCTATATTGCAAGAGAATAGAGAATATGGAAAAGCCATTCCATTACTACAAAAACACAAGATCATGTTTCTAGATTAGCTCATCAACACTACTACAATGACATTTAAGAAATGGAGAGCAATTCAAATTCTCTATAGCAGATGCAAGGGACCGGTTCCCTTCTGATACAAAAAAGTGAATGAAAAAACCACAATAAACCAAAATCTCCTATGAAACTCTCTACATGGATTTGAATGGACAGTTTATAATATGTAAACTGAGGTATTTCCAACAAATCCAGATAGAAGGAAGATTTATTGAGCAGTCCAGACTAATACTCCAACAGATATATGAGGAAAGACAGCATCCATAAACAATAAAATCTATTTCACCCCATATTAGCTAATATACAATCCTACTAGTAATAATACTCATCTTCAATCAGACAGCACAGAGCAGTCTTTAGAAGTAGTCCAGTCACAGATCCATCTCCTTCCATAGCTCAATCGACATAATAATCTAAGAAAAAAGAAGTAGATTCTTCTGCCAGGAAACTCTACAGACTGACAGACAAATATATTTCAGCAAATAATGGCTCTATCAACTTTCAGACCAGTTGAAGTAGAAATTCAAGTAGAAGACTGGTATATTACACTAATAGAAAAAGCCATACAAATAGAAGAACCCAGAGATGAACTTAAGAGCATCTTGAGATATAACAAAAGGAATATGGCTGATCAGCTTATATTCTGCACAGATAGCTCTTATAAAAAAGGGATAACAGATTGTGAATTAGAAATGGGTTTAGCTTGAATTATGATAAAGGAAGACAAAATAATTAAACAGTTCTCAACAAAAGCATTTACATGGCCATCAGCAACCAGGGCTGAAATACTAGCTATTCTCACTGCACTATATACAGTTTTCCAAAATACAATAGTTACAATTTATACTGACTGCAACACTGCAGTCAAAGTATGGAAATCCATCTGCTCCCAAATAGAGACATCTACAAAAAGATGGACAAAGATCACTAACTGATCACTTTGGAATAAGATTAAGGATCTACAGTAGTAAAGAAGAAAGATTTGAATCTGAAAATCTTAAAGGTTAAAGCCCACAGAACTAACAGATTCAACAATCAAGTAGACTTACTTACCAAACAGGCCAGGCGGGAGAACCCAATAACTTGGCATCAGCTACTAAAGCTAGAAAAAGTCCTCACAATAGCAGCATGGGAAGAATACATAATAGAAATTGGTATCAGAGACTTCATCAAAATGTTCAATAAGAAAAAAATCAGACTAGACTAGACAATACAAAAATGGATCCAGGATCTTTGAATCCAAAATGAAAAAATTATAGACTGGCCAACCTTTTGGAACCAGTTCAATCTGACCAATACCTTCGATACTTCTTTCAAAACCAATAAAGACAAAAGCTTTCTAACTAACTTAATTTACAATAAACTTCCAGTCCTACAGATATTTAAGAAGAGAAAATCAGATGTGTATATTACAACTACTTGCCCAGCATTTGAACTTTATGAAGAGACACTAGAATATTTTTTTGAATATCCAACCACTAGAGAAACTCGGAAGAACTTATAGCGGAAGGCAAATAAAAAGATTAATAAACTCATTGGTAAAAAAATAAAAAAGAAGAAAGAAGTTCAACCCAAAATAAGTGACTGGACAAACAAATGGTTAGAAGAGATCCAGAAATTTGACAGGGGCCTTTTTAATACCATCTGTAGATACATGAAAAAAAGCAAGACTACCTCTTTAAAGAAGTATCTCAAAGAGCAACTCAAGATCCCATCAGCAAATACATAGGGTATAATCGATAAACTTTGTCAGAAGATGAGAGCAAACTTTAAAAAGGAGATCTAAAATACTCATTGTGCCAAAGTAATAGAATGAGAAAAGAAGCATAATATTATAGAAGAGGACAAAAGAAACAAGAAGCCCAAGCCCAGACTTAACGAACAGACTGAACAGGACCAAAAAGAATTACCATTATTTCCAGAGAACTTGAACATGGAGGACATCAAAGAAATAGAAGAAAAGAAGTATACAGCAATTATTAAAGATTGGATTTGTCATGGAATGAAGTGATTTGGTTTTTAACTGCAGATAGAGCTTAGAATGATCTACAGTAATGACCTGTAGGCAATGATTTTATTAATTAGAGGAATTATCCAAATTAGTAAAGGAGTGAAATATCATTTCCTAGGTTACATTTAGAGAAATAGTTTTTCGACAATGAGTGAGTCAGTATATGAAAGTCACAATAATTTGTAAATATCTAATATATATACAATAAAGACATATCATGCTGACCTGACTGTGAATTAAAAAAAAAAAAAGTAACAGCAATAATGAGTATAGCAAGGACAATATAGGTATATTCAATTTAGTACAATCTGAGTTTGACTTATGTTACTTTGTTAATTTTATTTTTTAAAATAGACGAATTGAGAAAAGAGAAAGGGTAGGTAGGTAGCAATAATAATAATAGTAAATATAGTGAGGATAATATACTGTAGGTACATTCAATTTAACAAAATCTGAGTTTGACTTATGTTACTAATTCTTATTAATTCTATTTAGAAAAATTGAAAAAAGGAAAAAAATGGGTGGATAGTGATAATGATAATAGCAAAGATAATGATGGTGAAATTGAGATATAGTTAAAAAATATTTTTAAAAGAAAATATACTAGTTAAAAAAATTTTTATTAAAATAAAATCAAATTAATTTAAACATATTTAATTTAATTTAGTTAAATTAAAGCAATTATAGTTGAACATGCTTAAAACAGATTCAAAATGTATTAAATAGATTTCAAATTGTTTTTGCATCTAATCCAAATCAGATTTAGATTCATATCAGATCAAATTGAATCAAATTTAAATTCGAATCAGATCGGATCAAACTATTATAATTTAAAATTGGATCGGATCAGTTTAAAATGAATTGGATCCATATCTAATTCATATTTATAAAAACTGGATCAGATCAAATCTAGTTAAAATCTGATCCAATTCGATCTGTTGTAATCACTAATGAAAGGAATTAATATTGGATAGAGATGATTTACTTCTTGTCTCATATGTAAATTGTTTTATAATATTATCTTCTTTAATCTTTTTTATAATCTCCTCTATCTCTATTTGATCTTTTACTTCCTTATTACTTATTTTTATTTCAGTATTACTAAAAATTTTCACTATTATAGTTGATTGAACTTCCATATAATTTTTCAGGTCTATATTATAAAGATTGCGATTTATTGTAGATTAGGTTATTAATATTTTATATGAGGTATATTGTGATTGTTTCTCCTGCTCAATTGAATCAAAATATTTGTTTTCTAGATATGACACTAGCTGATCTTTATCTTTTTCTTATCCTTGGGTTCACAGATATAGAATATGTTACTTGAGAATTATGACTTTAACAAAAGTGTTTAATCAACATTTAGGATTCAAGCAATAATACTATTCAAGATTGAGTATCTGTTTAATTCAGAAGCAGGGTTCTGCATAGTTTCTGGAGTAGCAGCTATATTGAAAACAGCTTGTATTGCTTAAAGTTTTTTATGTTGATCAAATTTGTTTGATAGTCAAATCAATTTATCTATAATATATGTTTTTTTCTTTTTCGTAACTTGTATTATTCTATATCTTTTTATTGATATATCTAGATCACATGATGTAAAAAAACTTATTTACTGTTGTGATAGATAATATAGTCTAAAGTTTATATGTTACCAAAATAAACTGTTGTTGTTTTACTGTTGCAGATCTTATTTGAAGATGATTAACTTTTGTTTATTAAATTTAAAAATAGATATGATATAAGGGATTGAAAATAAAATACATTTGTTTTGAAATTTATATTTGTCATATAAGCTTGTTATTATGAAAACACAAATGTGACAGGTTTCACATTATATGTTTTAAATATAATCAATTGTTATATTGTTTTGACTTTCTATTCTATTGAGTAAAAGATACTTAGATGTTCTCTTAGATGTTGTAAACCTTGAACTTAAACTGATTTATCAGCTTGAGTTATTGTTTATAAGACTTTTTTTGATGTTAAGAAAAGTGTTACTCTGCACTGACCTGGCTGAGAGCTTGTAAAGTTGAGATTGAGTCCCAAAAATTTTACTGTAAATTAGTATTCTTATGTTTTTCTTTTCTCTATAAAAAAAGAAACTTTGTGCAGAACAGATAGATTTTTTTTAAATCTACTTAATATTTGTTACTGATTAGTTGTATATAGTATAAAGCTTGCTTAAGAACAAATGTTTTTGTATATAAAAGTGTTTTCTTATGTATATGAAGCTGGTTTCTCTTGTTTTATAATAAATTATCAAAAGGAAATTTTTAAGAAAACTGAGAATCAGTAGAAAAGTTTTTTTTTTTATCAAAAAATATATTATTAAATTACTCAAAAAATATATATCTATTAATTAAATTAATTAATAAAAAGAATTTGTTTAAATTTTATTGCTAATATATAATATTTATATTGATTTATTATCTTTAATAAAATTATATTAATTAATATTATAAAAATTTTAAAATTAATTAAAATAAGTAAAATTCTTTAGAAAATTTAAAAAATAAATAATTGTATAAAAATTCATAAAATATTTTTATATATAACTTCACTTAAAAAAAAAAATACTATATTTTTAATTTTTTTTTTAAAAAAAAATTTTACTATAAATAGAAAAACTATTTTTTGATTTTTCTTAATTACTAAAAATTAAGTTTTTGTATAAAAAAAAAAATAAATAAAGTAAAATAAAAATAACTCTTGAAATTATCTTTAAGTTTAAAAAAATAGTAAAATATTATTAATATAAAAATATAAAATTTTTTATAAATATCTTTTTTATATATTATTATATTAGAAAATTTGTAAAAAAAAATTTTTTTTACTTAAGATTTTTTTTAATAAAAAATATTATTTTAAAAATTTATATTTTTTTTAATTATTCAAAAAACTTATTTAATTAATTTAATTTTTTAATTATATTATTTATTAAATCATTATCTTTTAGAAATTTTTATATTATAGTTTCAAAATTTTATAATTTAATAGTCTAATTGAAATAAAATAAAGATTATAAACAAAACTTTATCTAATCAAAATAATAAAAAAAATTTTTCAAATTAAATAAATATTATTTAAATTTTATAATATAAAATTATTTCAATTAAAGAAATAAAATAAAAATAAAACAACTTTTTTTTTTATTAATAACATTATTAAAATATATGGTTTTTTTTTTTTTTTTTTTTTAAACAAGATAAACCATTTTATTGAGTTTAATAGATAGGTACATTCATTCAGAGAAGCTATACTCCAGATAAACAGATAAACTTTAAACCTATCTATAATTTAACAACAAAATATATTGATAAGTATCCCTGCTATTTCTATGATTTTTATTTACTACAAAATAATGTTATATATATGATGATTTATACATAGTAAATGTATTATATATAATATATACTAACTAACCCTATTAAGGGAAATTATATAATGCTCTCTTAATTTTTTCTAGAACAATTTTATAGAGTAATCTAGTTATCAGACCATTGTGTATACTCTAACCTATCCCTGATTTTGAGACTTTGGTGTGGTCTGCGGATTTCTCCTCCCAATAAGGTCTCCTGATAATTCATTACAGGCAAGTTTGACTATACTTTTATGCATTCCACCAGTACAATGTTTACTCTTTTTAGGACTTCAGCCTTCTTAACTTGACAGCTTCCTTATTGGTTGATAAGATCAGTAGAGTATCTTCATCAATTCAGTTTCTGTCCTGGTTGACCATAAGATTAGTCCTATTCTCTTCTATCTTATCATGGTAATGATAAGATACTGATTATTCACAATACACATAGATCGGTCTGATCTGATAAAGATCAGCTATAAGTGACATCGTATTACAGCAGATCTTTTCATTTCAGGTATCGATAAGATAGTCAGGACTGCACCCAATTACAAATATTAACCTGTTATCCAATGGAATCGTTTCATTATGTATAGTATTTTTTCACTTGGTCCTTAGGTAGTATTGAATTATAAACCTTGTAATTGCAACCTGGGAGTACTACCACTGTGCTATAGATCCACAGGTTTATTAAAATATATGTTTTTTTTTTTTAAACCCTTGACCAGGCCAGTACTGTATGTTTATTAATCATATGAAAACTGATAGCAATACATAGGACAATTTTATCATAACCAAACTAAAAGCTTGTACTGACACACTCGTTAACAGCCATCAATTCTCAAAAGAGCTTCAGCCTCTAAGTGCAACTTTGGGGACAATATTTCGCTCTGGACTAAGTTTTGGGTAAAGACTCTCCTAACTTACCCATCATTATCAGCAGGTTGTCACTACTTATTATCCTCCAAGGAACTGAATTCAAGAAACTACGAAAAGGGAAAGGAAAAATAAAAGAAAAGAGGAATATCTAAAAATGTGCAAATGTACATATATGAAAATAAATAGAAAAAAAAAAATTAAAATGCTCCATATTCTCCAAAGGACCTCAGCTAAAAACCTCTTCTCATTAGGAGTCAACCCTTCTGGAATATCCTTCTTTTTTTTAATCATCTGAGGAACTTATCCATCTATGCTCTTGATTATTTTCTTGTAACCGTCTGAGATACTTATCATCTACTCGGATCCAGTATCTTGCTTAATGCTTTCTTTCTTTTGGTCTTGATTTTGTATCCACCCACGCAGAAGAAAATGACTAATTGTAGACCCCAAGTTCTTATGTGACTTTTCAATCTTGTTGAATAACTCCCGATATCTTTCAGCAGCCATGCCTAGTTAAAGGAATTTTACTGATATTCATCTTAATTACGATATCATTATTCAATGTCTGGGGAAATGCATTTTCAATTCTAGAGAAGGATAGTGTTTTACATTCCTCTACTTTTCGGGCTTACAGCCTAACCGGGATAAGGAAATAACCTTCTTCGCGTATTTTGCCTGACCGGGATAATAAGAAGTTGAAGGCCTCGGCTTGAACAAATAACCACCTTTTTACCACCTAGGAAATTTAGTGTCCATCCTAATGGCCTCATGATTTCTTTGTTTCAGTTAAACTTCATTTGAAGGAGTGGAGGAGTTCGTATCTTTAATTTCTCTTTCAATCATTAATGACGTCATCAGAACACGTGAGATGATCAATAGGAGCTTGTTTACATTTAGTTACTAACGTGTTTAATGTCAACCAATCAGATG
>CAJVPT010002162.1:0-18508 GCA_910592055.1 Acaulospora colombiana | reverse complement strand
TCCCCAATAATTCCTTAAGACAAGTAGCTATATTTGGAAATGTCAGTTAGATATGGTTAGGCCAACGGATGCAGATTATTACAACTTCAGACATTGCCATCTGGAGAATTTGAACCTGTATCTTATGATCAGACCTACAGAGTGCTAACCACTGCACTATAGATCCATAGGTTAGTATAATATTTCAGTTTTCTATCTAGAACTCTATATATATAAGTTCAATAATTGATAGAATCACTATTTATTAATATGTGTTTATCAATCAGTCTATGAGATTTTCTAATAAAAGGATTTGTTTTTTTTTTCTCAGATTGTTATGTCTATTTAGTTATAGGAAAATGTGAACTTGTGATGAAACTACTTCTACTGATTGCACTATTTTATCTAATTAAAGATATATATAATTATTAGTAGAATTACAGTATATACTAGCTGATATAGAGTAAAATAGAATTTGTTATTTATGAATATTGTTTTTTCTAATATGTCTATTGAAGTATTAGTATAAACTACCTAATATGTTTTCCTTCTATCTAGATTTGTTGAAAATGTTTCAGTTTGAATATTGTAAAATATCTTGATTTATTGTTGTCTTTTTATAAACTTTTTTATATTAAAAGGGGACTGGTCCCTTGCATCTGTTAAAGAGAATTTGAATTGTTCTCTATTTTTTAAATGTTACAATAATAGTATCAATATACTGATTTAGAAATATGATCTTATACTTTTGTAATAATAGAATGACCTTTTTATATTCTCTATCATCTTGTAGTATTTATTTGATAAATAGGATATCTCTCTGATAATCAATTTTTTTTTTCTATTTTTAACTTTGAAAAGTAATTTATATACTTTTTACTAGGACTTGTATTGTAGTTGTTAATTTTTTTTTAATCAGCTTCTGAGAGTTAATAGGATTGTCTAAAATATTACCAGGCTCCCAATATTTGGTATGACTCTATTTTAGTCTAATTATAATAGCAATATCAAAACCTCATTATTATAGAGTTGCCAGAAAATATAGGTATATAACTATCTAGTTATATTTTTCAGATACTCTTGAGACTATATTTTTCTTTGTCATCGATGCAACTATTTGAAATTGTTCCACAAACTAAGGCCTTGTTTTTGAATACTTTCTATACTAACTATGAAATCATTGTATGTCTTTTTATTTAGATATATATATTGCATTCTATATTCTATTCTTGAAATCAAAACCTTGTTAATAACATATCAGATATGTTTTTCTATCAACTTTTTCTTAGTTATTATCTGAATTACTGACTTTATTTCCGATTTTATCAGACTGATAATGTCCTGATTCTTCTATTCAGATATCAAGAAATTTGATTTAATCTTTTTTATTAATTTCATAGTAAGGAAAATTAACTTTCTTATATTAATCTAAGAGTTATTTGCTATATAAAACTTTTTTGCTTCTTTTAAGATTCTTTTCAAATTCTACTTGGATTTGGCAATTCAGATTGTGTCATTTATATAAGCAATTACTATTTGCCTTAAAAAGAGCTTAACTTTTTTTTCAAGTTTATTGAAATTGAATAATTATTCTTCTTTTATAAAATAATTCAAATTGCCTTTGTTTTGAATTTTATATAGCAGTAGATTATAAAAAATTCTTCTATAATTAAGTAATAGTTTCTTCTTAATCTATATTATCTTCTGTCACTATTAGATTAAAAAGTCCATTGAAAAGAATAATATATACAGTAACTTTTGTCATTAAAAAAATCTATTGAAGCTTTTTGATAGTTGTAGAAATTCGAATTTGATCTATGGCTTTTTCAAGTATCTAAAAATATATTGTATTATATGTCTTAATAGTATTTTGAAAAAGAATTCTTAATTGTTTTTTTTTTTGACTTCTTTATAGATATTGTTCAGCAGGTAGATAGGTTCTATTATACTCTCTTCTTGTAGATCAGCAAAGTTCGAACCTTTTAAGATTTTGTATTACTTGCAGATAGTTGATAGTTAATTAGTAAGAATCTTAATAAAGCATTTTCTAGTTATTTCTAGAAGAACGATAAATCTTATATTATTCAAATCACATTTTCAGACTTGGGTTTGTAAATGGAATAGATGTTACTGCTTTTTCATTTTTAGATATCAGGCCCATACTTAGGACTTTATTAAAAAAATATAAAGTTTTTTTTCCTTTGACTCTTAAGTGTTTAAGCATTTCTTTGTTAATATATAAGAAGCCAGTAACCTTGTTGTTTGGGAGGAATTGCAAAGTAGCTTCAAACTTATCTACTTTGATTTTTTCTTCTAATAATAAGAATAATATTGGATCAATCTATTCTTGGATTGATTTTCTTTTTTTCAAGAGAAATTAAGACTTTTAAAGTTGATGTTTCTTTGTTTAAAAGCTTTTTTTTTGATATCCTTTAACCTTGCTTCTGATAGTTTGAAGGTCAGTAGTAGTAATATATTCTCACCCTTATTGATTTTTGGTTAGTACTTGATTTAATGTGATTCTAGATTTTTTACAGTTTAAGATTGAACTTAGTATTCACTTTGATTAGATTTAAGATTAGTATATTTGTTTTTCAGAGCTTCTTTAATTTGGTTTCTGATATAAAAACTTTTTTTTTTCTCGAATATAATTTTAAGAATATGTTTTATTTTGATAATCATTTTTAATTGTTCTAGAATTTTTTTTTGTGAATGAAGAGATGCCAATTTTTCATTGTGAAATTCACAAATGTTTTGTAGGTTTTAAATAGCCTTTTTTATATTTTCTATATCCTCTATAGTTCTTAAGTTCCAATTAACTTGGATTTTTTTTAAAAGAAAGTGAATCTTGTTGATTTTCTTATAGGCTTTAAAATCTTTCTTTAGAATTACTGATCTTGTTTTGACTTATTTTATTCTATTGGAAGTGAAATAAACTTTTTTCTTCTTGAGATACTAATATGCACTCATAATGTTTATAGTTTTAAGTATTTTTAGCTTCTTACTAAGAAGGTTGTATATCAATTTTAAAAATTTGCATTTTATCCAGAATTTAAACTTCTTTCATTGTCATATAGTGAAATTTGTTGGGTCTGGTCTTGAGCTTGATTTTTGAGCAAATTTTTTATTGTTATTTCTATTAACAAAAGGGTATAGTCATTACCTAGTAGTACCTTTACTGGAACATTTTTGAATTTATATATATTGTTTAAACTGATTTCTGGTGATATCCAGGTATACTTAATTTTGTTATATGCTGAGTTATTCATTTATGTAAAGGTAATATTCTCTTCTTCTTTCCAGAAGTTTTGGACATCTATATAGTTCTAGTTTTCTAAAAAGTTGAAGAAGCCTATCTCATTTTTTTTGTATCTTGAAATTGTTTTGATAGTGAATTGGAATTGATCCGCTATTTAGTTAATAATTATATTAAATTACATATAATTATGACTTTAAAGTTTTGCTTATCTAGAATTTTATTTTGAAGCAGTTGTTATAGCCATCTATTTTTAACTTTCCCAGATGGCAAATATACTTGATAGATACAAAGTTTACTTCTTGTTAATAGAAAATTAGCTTCTATTATATAATTTTGTATTTTTTCAATTGATTTTGGCTTTTTTTTAATATTTTTCTTAATAAGAAATTCCACTTTAGACCCTTTGAACTTTTATTATTATAGCTATAAAAAAATATGAATATTTGCTATAGATTAAAAGTAAAATCTATTATTTCTTCTATTAGCTTAGTTTTATAAATTCCCAGAATATCTATGTTGAGTTTTTATATAAGTTTATATAGCCTTTGTTAATTAAAATAGTATTGAAATCTCTAATATTATATATCTCAATTGTAATAGTATTGTTTAATATAGAGTAATCTATAGTATAATTATTATATAATGTTCGTTTATTGTTTATTTTTTCAAGTGTCTTTTTGTTTGTGCTGATAAATTCATCAAGTAGTATAGTATATATTGAGTTGAAAGGGATTATATTAATATTTACTATTGTTTTAATAATCATATCTTTTTTTCAGTATAAGCTTGATTTCTCTTATGAATCCAATTCTCACTTGATATATCTTAATTGAACTGATACTACTTTTAGAAGTGGTTGCTCCATCACCTCCCTCTTATTCTATTTTGATTGCCTGTTTTTTCCTTAATTAGATTATTTTGTTATTCAATTGTTTGAGATTGTTCAGGATTTGATGAATTAGATTTGGATCACTTTTATTTTCAGGATAGAGACTTTCAGATTTGTTGCATATTCTTTATCTATTATAATAATTAATAGATTCTTTGTTACTACCAATAACAAAGTATTTGAAGGTCTTTTTTTTTGATAGTGAACTTATTGTCTTGAAAATTGTGTCTTCTTTTTTTTTTGTCAAGATGTCTTCTTTCCTTGATCTCAGTTTTTTATTCATCTTCCAATATTATATACTAGTTGGATTTTATATTATCTCAAATATAAGTTTAATCCATTTTTATATTATTGATTTTGTTGTTTATATAACTATAGATTTAGTGTCAGATTTTTTAGCTTTATTGAAATCATATCTTTCTTGAGAACACTTTTGTTCTTGTTTAAAGTATTCTTTTACATTTTATATTTTTTTTAATTAAGTGCAGTAGGTTATCTTTATTAATTTTATTATAGTACATATTGCTTGAATTAATAATCTATTTATTAACTCTTTTTCTTTATATATTCTCTATATTATCCCATTAAAAAATCAATTGATTTTGAATAATCCCTTATGGCTTGTTGTTCCTATTGGGAACTAATGTATCTAGACTCTATTAATATTAATATTAATGATGTAAAAAATATTATATTTTCTTTTAAGTATATTGTTTATTATATTCATTATATCAGCTGATTGAGATTTGTTCAATATAGTGTATTCTGGATTGTTTTTGTAGCTTTACTTTTTTTTTTTTTATAGTAGTCAAGTTAATTTTCATATCTTTTTTTATTGTAATATTCTTCTGTATCTATCAATCTATTGTTATGGGTCATGTGGTTGACGTGATTTATGCGTAATAGTCTAGAATCAAAAAACCTGAAAGTCTGGTATGAAAGATTGAGTGTTATAAGGTAAGAAACTATAGATTAGGCTCAGATACTGATAAGGAAACTATATGTATTTGAAAAGTATAGAAAGTTTAGTAAAGCTTAGAGTTAGTATCGCCAATTATAAAGTAGATAGTCATTGTTAGATAAAAAAGTATAAATAGCTTACCAATGTATGCCAAAAAGGCAGAGCTGAATGTGTTAAGAAAAACAGTCCTCATTGAAAATAGAGATAAGAGTTAGTGATATACCAAAAAAACAGAATGCAATAAAGAGATACTTACCTTCGGCCAAGTCAATCACCACACCTCTGCCTTCCCTAAGTGTTCTTTATAGGAAGCATTCTCTTTTTTGTATCATTTGTGAGTATTCTTGAGAAGTCTGGATTACGCAAGGTGCTACGGATTAGCGACAGACTCGCTGAGATAGTTCACGATACTATATATTGAATATTAAGAATATTATATACTGTGTAATTCTTTTTAGTGTGTTGATAAATTTGTTATAATCTTATTAGGTTATTAAGGATTATACTAATGCCTCCCTTAAATATGAAAGTTCTAAAATCTTTTGTACTAAGCTTGATTTTGGCAAGTGTAATTGGAAGAAATTTCTTATTTTTTTTATATTGTAATTCTTTTTATATATTTTTGTTAATTTTTTATAAATATTAATTCTGTGTTATGAGAAGATAAAAGGGTAATCATTGTTTTCTACGTTAGTATAGCTATGATACTTATAGTTTTGTATATGTTAAAATAGTGCTATCTATTGTTAGCAACTCTTTTTTCCATAGTTTAATTGAAAATATATATTGTTACTAGTTGAAATTGTGTTATTTGATAGTTGAATTATTGCTTAATTTGATTAAATTTAATAATAAAAATATTGTCGCAATTTTTTTATTGCTACCACTTAGCATTCATCGATAAAAAATTCAGCAATTAAAAATTTGACAATCAAAAATTTGACAATCAAAAATTTGATAATCAAAAAATCCAGTAATCAAAAATTTATTAATTAAAAGTTTAACAATAAATTGTTAAAAAATTTATTAGCAATTCATCTAATAATTCATTAAAAATTCACAAAAAAAAATATTAAAAGTTTATTACAAAATTATTTATTAATAATTTAATAAAAATTTAACATTAATTTATTAATAATTTATCAAAAATTTGTCAAAAATTCATTAACTATTCATTAAAAATTTAGCAACTTTTTATCAAAACTATTTATTAAAAATTCATTAACAATTCATTAAAAATTCAACAACTATATATTAAATTATTCATTAAAAGTTTATTGACCATTTATTAAAAATTTGACAATTATTTATTTAAAAATTTATAAAACTTAACTTATAAAAAAAATTATACATATTTATATATTATTTGGTATTATTTATATAATAATACAAAATTAAAAAAAAAACTCTCTTTGCTGATTCCCAGTTTTTCTAAAAAATTTCTTTTTTGATAATTTTTTTGAAAAACAAAAGAAGTAACTCACAACATAAAAAAAAACTTTTAACAAAACCAGCAAAATAACAAGAAATAACTATTCAGGACCAGTTCTTAGTATATCTAATCTTTTGATAACAAGAAGTAAAAAAATATAAGCACACTTCAGCTATACTTTGTAGATTTTTTTTCTTTATAGAGGAAAGAAAAATTCAAAAAAACTGATTTACAGTAAGCTTTTTGAGATTCAATCTCAACTACTCAAGCTCTCAACCAGGTCAGTGCAGATTAACACTTTTCTTGATACCAAGAGAAGTCCTATAAACAATAGGCCAAACCAATAAATTAGTTCAGACTCAAGTTTACAATATCTAGAAAGATGTTCAAGTCTCTTTTACTAAACAGTAAAAAGTATCCAAACACTACAACAACAATACATAATAATTACTATGTTATATAAAACACAAACACATTATTCAAGAACACAATAACTTGTTTACATATCAAATAGATAATCTGATTAGAATATGATTAATTCTTTAATTCTACATATTTCATTAAACTGTTTTAATAAGCAATCCAATTAACTGAAATTACAAGTAAACAATAACACACATTTGATCAAAATAAACAACAATATATGTCTGATTAAAATACAACACTATATAAAAGTAAACAATAATGTACATTCGATCAAAGTAAACAACAATGTATATCTGATCAATACATAACACTATACAAAAGTAAACAATACATTTTTCTGTAACATGTAATTCAATATAACTATGAAAAAACATAAGTTAATACAAATTAAGAAAAAAAGAAAAGCACATATTATACTGTAGATATATTAATCCAATTATCAAACAAATATAATCAACAACAAATACCATGGGCTACACAAACTATTTATAGCACAATATCTACTATAGATAATATCTCAAACAAGGTCCAAGAATCAAGAAAATATTCGATCCTAGATAGTATCATTGCTAGGATTCTAAATGTTGATCAAACCACCTTTATTAGGGCCACAGTTCTTAAACAACACATTCTTTACTTATGGGTTCAGGGCAAGGCAAAGAAAAAGACCTTTTAATCTTTTCTTAAAGGACAAGTATTTTGATATAATAAACTAGAAAGAAAAATTACAACAAGTCTTTTATATCTCTTCAAAAGAGCAACCAATAATAACTAATCTCTATGCAATTAGAGACCTTCTAAAAAGAAAATATATATAGAAGTTCAACCAACAATAACAGTAGAAATTCTCACCAATATCGAAAAGAAAAAGCAATAAAAGATCAGGTCAAAATAAAAGAAATTACTGAAAAATTAAAGGGAATAATATTACAAAGCAGTTCGCATATTTCACAAGAAACAAATCAAAAATATCTAGTTTAAATTTATTTCATATTAAAAAAGATAGTAAACATAAAATGTAAATATTTATGGCTAAACTTTCAAAAGAATCAGAATATGAACAAATGGCATATCTTCAAAATGTATTTTGACTATCAAAAGACTCAAAGTATTTTAAAAAAGAGTTCCTCAATGGTAATTCCTGGATGACCTTCTGTTGTAAAGAAGAAAAAGATGCTTTGCAGTGTTCAGAAAAAGCTAACAAAAAAGAGAACAAAAACTTTACAGTCATATCCCTAGAAACAGAAAAATAAATGAATGTTTCATATCCCATACATAAAAAAATTTTTCACAGAAGAAAAAGAAGAACAAGAGATTTTTAGTAGTAACCCTTATTTATATTAATCAAAGTTACTTAAGACACGAGATCAAATTTGCTATTCAAAGATATGTAGAGACAACAAATATTTATATCTACAATTATTCAAGATCACAAAGAAGAATTAAAGCTCAAATAATATCACACTAGCAATACAATAATATGGAAGAAGAATGGATGATCCATACTAATCAAGAAACAATTAGAGTTATTTTTATTATTTTTTTTTTTTTTAACTGGCTCAGCCTTGTTTTATTTTTTCCAAATTACATTTGTATAGAATATATGCAATACAGGAATGTATATTCAGTAATAACAAAACTCGATAAATTGTATACTACCTCGCAGCCTATTGCCCTTCCTTAACAGAAGAAGAAACTAACATGCCAAGGCCGTACTAGTTGTCGTGTAGAAGGATAAGATAGTTAGAATGTTAGTTTGATATTTTATGTACTCGTTAATGTATCTGTTTACTATTCCAGTTAGGTTTAAGAGAGATTGTTGTATTGTGATCAGATCTGTGTGTTTTGTAGTTTTCTGTGCCTTGCTTGTTTTGTGTTTGTGTTGTTTGATTGACCCTTGGAAGTTCTTTGAGTTGTGGGTTTCCTCGCACCTGTTTGTCCATATGTCATACAGCAGTTCCTTCTATTCTCACATCATGTTCATGACTGTTTCTGTTACTTTGTTGTTGTTGATTATGATTGAGTTGAGTATCTCTAGTATTTCCTTTAGTACCACTCCCTGGATGAGGAGTTTGATGGTTCTGGGGTTGGCCAGTTGTATTTGTCTATATATGACCTCCTTGAAACTTTTTTTGTGTTCTTTGTTGATATGTATCAATGCATGTTTGATAAGAATCCTATGGAAGTTTCTCCTTAATGTCTCTGTGTTGTTGCTACACAGGAATGAGTGCGTGGTGTCCTTGACTTCCCTGCATTTGTGACATTTCACCTCCTTGTAAATTAATGGGTATCTGTTGTGTAACTTGATTCTGGTTGGAAGTTCTTCATACCAAAGGTTGAAGCTAAATTTCCTCATATAGTGATCTCTGTGTGAAGTTGTGTGTTTGTTCATTTTTGATGGATGTAAGCTGTTGAATGTGTACTCCCAGTAGATGTTTTTGTAGTCCTCGTCTGTGAACCTGTTCTGTGTCCTATTTAGTAATTTCCATTTGGTCAGCCTGATGGCTTTATTGACTTGTTTCACTAGTTTCTTGCATGGTATATCTATTTGTGTTGTGTTCCAGACTATATTTATTGGTGCCATTTCTCTGTGAGGTTGTTTTATGTTAATGAGTTTCCAGTTAGATCTCATGTCTGGGGAGATGGGATCAACTCTAGCAAGTCTGTCAGCTTTCTCATTGAGAGGGATGCCTGTGTGTGCTTTCACTTTGTGGATTGTGATGGTTAGCCTTTGTTGTTTCCTAATATAGATGAAGGTATCTGTGATTGCCTGACTTGGTTTTTCCCTTGTTTTGAGTCCATTATTGATGTTTATGGCTTCTATTAGGTTAGTTATCATGGCTTAACTGTCAGTGTAGAGATCGACTATTGTGTTTTTGCTCAGGGTGCTTATTGCTGTAGTTATGGCCATCAGTTCTGCTCTTGTTGATGAGACATGAAGTTGTGTTTGTTCCTGGAATGTGTGTTCTATTCCTTTCCCATCCTTGTTAATCTAGCCTAACCCCATGTGTAGTCTGTTGCCGTAATTTGACACTGATCCATCTGTGTATATTATGACATGTTGACTGTTCTTCAGTCATTGTTGAATTGTTGTCAGGGTTTTCAGTTCCTCTCTATCCAGCTTGAAGATTTTGCTGATATTTGTTATTTCTGAGTTACTACTGTCTATTATAACCTGTGATAAAGTTCGATCTGAGTGAGGGGTTTCGGTGAGGCCTTCTAGCTCTTTATTAGTGAAGCCTGGTGACATCCTATAGCGTAAGGTGCTTGTGGAGCTGCCCTTGTTTTCCTTTGATGAGATGCTTGTTCTTTCTACTGGGACCTGGATGATGTTTTGTTTTTTTGCTGCAAATGTGCATGTTTCAGTCAGTGTGTCTCTTCCCTCATTTAAGGAGCACCCGGTACATTTTTCCAGTGGTAACTGCTCTCCTATTCTTGAGTAATGTTTATAAACTATTGTGTTGGGGCTATCGTTGTGTTTTTTCCTGCCTATGACTTCCTTATTCTGCTTCAGTGTTGCTCCTCAGTGTGGTTGGTGTGAGTTTTCCGTCACTAGAGATCTGCCTTGACTATATGTTCGATGGTCACTTGTCTCATCTTCTATTCTATCTTGTACACTGGCAGTAACTATAAGGTTCTCTGTAATTTCCTTGTACCATTTTGGGGTGTTCCTTTTCTTTATTTTGTTTATGGCCCCTAGTTCTCTCCAGTGTAGTAGTCGTGTTCCCGCTGAGTTGAGGATTTGCTCTATAAACATCAAGTTATGTTTTCTTAATATCTGCCTGTGCTGATGATATAATGCACTTGATATTGTTTCTTCGATTGTGTTGTCTATCTTTTCTATCTTTGAGAGGGTTTCGGTCCTTGACTTTAGTTGAAACTGAAAGCCATATTTTCTTAGTATCCAGAGGACGTCATGATTCAGGTTCTGTCCAGCCTTGAGGAATAGTTGGATAAGGTGTGTTGTCACTGCATTGGTTGATCAGAATATGTTCTGTAAGTTTTGGAGACCTATCCTGAAGATTTTCCCCAACATTCCCTTGTCTTTCATTCTTTGTGGCCATGTCCTTGAATGAAGTTGAAGTTGTTTGTCTCATATGTGGTTCAGGTTATGCTCTATATGATTGTATAGTAGAGTGTTGGGGATTGTATTGGCGAGGCCACACCTGTATTTGTACTTTTTTGCAATTTTACCCATCAGGAAGTTGCATTTGCTTTCAGGAAGTACTATGTCATTGAGCAAGTATTCTATACTTGACATGAGTACATGGTTTACTATGTATCACATTTGTTTATCTGTGGTTGCCTTCCAGCCGATTAGTTTGCTGGTTTTCTTTATCTTTTCCCTTATGAGCTGCCTTTGGTATCCCTTTTTTCCTGAACCGTCTAGCCATATTCCAAGCATCCTCATTGGTACCCCTAGCTTGCTACCTTTTATTGTTCCTCCTTTGAGCTTGAAGCTTCTCTCAAAGTCTTCAGGCTACCCATTGATGATAATTAATTGTGATTTCAAAGGATTAATTTCGATGTCGTTGTGGTCGAAAAGTTCTGTTGCAATGTCTAACGTTCTTTGCATTTCTTCTAGGTTGTCTACCAGCCATGTCGTGTCATCCATGTATACTATAGCCTTTACTTATAGGTGTTTTTCTTCATATGATCCGTTAATGTCTACTCTGGATTTTGTTATATATCTGTAACCTCTTCCTGATCTACTGATTTTTGTAAGGAGTGGATCATAGAATATAGGCCATAGCAGGGGAAAGATTGTGTCTCCCTGGTCAATTCCGTCTAGTACTCTGTAGTTTGGGCTGAGGTCATGTGTTGTTATGACCTGGTTTTCTCTTTCTTTGAGTAGACTTTGAATGATGTTGATTATTTTCAGTGGTATCTTGATGTGTCTCATGGCATGGCCCAGCATTTCTGTGTTGACTGAGTCATAAGCCTTCACCATGTCTTGGCTTAGAATCCATAATTTTCTCTTCTTTCTGCGTACTTGCTCTATGCATAAGTTTGTTATGTGAATAGGGTCCTGGATACTACTTCCAAGTAAGGCTGCCTAGTTGGACTCGTTGAGAATGTGTGCTTCTTACAGATCTGGGATAGGTGATCACTAATGATCTTTGTGAATATCTTCCTTCCCACTATAAGTAGGGTGATGGGTCTGGTTATCACAATTCTATTGTTTCATTATGTGGATTTTGATATGGGGTATATATGTCTTGTGCTCCATTCCCTTGGTATCTCACTTTGAGTGAGGATCTTGTTATATAGGTTGGTAAACCATGTTAGTGTCTTAGGTCCAAAGTGTTTGTAAGCTATATAGGGAATGTTATCTGGTCCCAATGCTGATTTGGAGCTCCTGTTTTTTATCGCTTCTTTTAATTCTTGTGTGGTGATGTGTTCAATGAGTTTGTCATATCATTTCTCTTGAATTCTATTGTCTGATAAATATTGCTGTGCCCATCTGGATGTGTTTTCTACTGATATAGTTTTCCTGCATTGGATCCATTTTGCGAAGTGCTCTGATGCTTTTCATTTGATCTCCTCTGAATCTGTGATGATCTCTATTTGATTGTTTTCCTCTGTGATGAGTTTGTCTGTTACTATGGTTCTATTCGGTCTTTCCAGAATGCTGTTTATCATTCATTTTTTGTTGTCTTGCAACCATTGTTACCTTCTTGTTGTATATTGTTGAATTTCTTTGCTCCTGTGGTGTCTGGAGATTATTTTGGCTGCTGTCTTGTATTTTACTATGTATTCTTTGCACATCCTCTTCCACTGGATTACATAGTTTTGGGGGTGCTTCACTTGCTATTCTTTTAGTTCTGTCACTAGCTCTGGGAAAAATTCCTATAGTTTGCTTATTTGTTTTTGGATCAGTTGTTCAATTTGTGTGTTGGGAGTGTCGATGTGTCTCTGGAGTATTTCTGATAGTATTTGAATATTTATGATCTTTCTATACATTTTTGGAGACTCCCTGGTTTCTTGGTTCTCCTTTAGTTTTTTAATTTAGAGATGTATTTGTTTGTTGCTTCCATAATGTGTTGCTTGAAGCTGTTCCAAAGGTTGTTTATGTTCTCTTGGTTTTTTATATTCTTCTCTTGTATCCTTGCTTCGATTTCATCTCTGAAGAGCTTCTATTGTTTCATGTCTGCTTTATGCCAGTTGTACCTGTGATTTCGCCTATAAATGCTTTGTTTTCTTTGCTTCTCCAGCTGCTACACTTCAATTCTTGTCATCATTATCCTGTGTCACTTTTGTGTAGGGAGTCTGGATGATCTGTTATGTGGGAGTCCCTGGATTGCCATGTACTCTGTGGGCCATACCATATTTGGTCGATCCTGCTTGCCGCTCTTCTGCTGTTTTCCCATGTGTATGCCATTTGTGTTGGGTTGTGTGTTCTGAAGGTGTCTTTGAAATTCTTGGTGATTAACTATTCCAGCAGGTCTGACTCCGGTCAGTAGTTGTTTGATTTTCTTAAGGTGTGTCATTTGTCGATGGAGGGATTGGGTGTGGTGTTGAAGTCACCTCCTATTACAACATGTGTTGCCTCTTTCTCTGCTTGTATAATCCATTCTTTTATGGTACTTTCTATTGTAGATTTTTCTTTCCTATCACCATTTCTCAGTGAGAGGTACACTTCTATTACCTTAATCTTTTGTTTGCCTGGGAATGCCATATCTACTGCTATGGCCCTTCCTCCTATCTCTTGTTTCTTGTATATCCTACATGTGATATCTTCATGGATCGCTATGCATACCCCATGTCTGATCTTTCTTCTTGGGTTCACTGAAGTTATTAATTGATATCCTGGTTGTTTCCAGTGTTTAATCTGATTTATGTCTCCATTAGTTTCTGTTGTAATGACAATTTTCTAGTTGTTCTCTGAGTAGTATTCCATCCATAGTTTATGTTTGTTCTTCTCTATCATGTCTCTAATATTGTGTGTTATTATTGTCCAGACAGGATAGTTGGCTGTTGCTATTTTATTGCGATTTATTTTGTTTGTATATTTGCTATTGCTTTGGGTTGACTGTTCGTGAAGAGTTGAGGAGTTTGAAGTTGTGTTGTCTGTTTTATTACATTTCCTCCTCTGAGGATTTTGTTAAGTCGTGTTTATCATATTATTGTGAAGGGTTGTGCCTTGGTGAGACTATCTGTTGGGATAGTTTGAAGAGATTGATTGCTTCCTCCATTGTTGCACTCATCTTGTTAAGCTGTTGCTGGTATGCTTCTTATATCTTTTTGATGTCTCAAATCTTGATGCCTGTCCCTGCTACTTGCTCTTCGCTTTCGGTAGGAATGGCTTCTTCTAGCTCTTCCATAAGTTCACCTATGCTTTCTGGGTATCTGTTTGTACACTCTTGTTCTAGAGTATCTACTCTCTCATTCAGGTCTTGAAGGGAGTCCTTTATCTTTTTGATTTCCCTCTAGATTGTTGATAGGGCTTATCAGATGTTGTCATCATGGTTGTTGTTAAATAGAGTTCTTTCCATATTTCAAAATGTTTGCGTAGCTTCTTGGATCTTCTGTTCTATAATTCCTATGGCTAGTATGGTTGAGACTTGTTCTGTACCTGGGTGATAGTGGCATTTTTGGATTGTTGAATCTATTGGTGTGTTGCCTTGGAGGAAGGGATTCAGTGTTGTTGGGACATGTATGCATATTGTGTTCTGGTGAGCTGCAATTGAGGCATAGTCTTGTCTCTTGGTCTACCCACTGTGTCTGGATTCCTTGAATTACGGGGGCTACTGATTTCACTTCTTGCATTTCTTTTCTGGATTGGAAGGTAAGAACTGCAAATCTCTTGGCTTGATTGTTGTTGTTCCTGGGGATATATGCTGACTTGGCCTTGATACTTGTGATGGTGACTGCTAAGTCTGCTGCCATAGTGTCTGGAGGCAGAGAGGTTAGTGTTGCGCTGAAGCATTCCCTTTGTTCTCTAACTTCATGTGTCCTGTAGTAGGGGAATATTCTGCATGAGTGGAGTCCTTTTGTGAGAGCCCAGTCTTGGCTAATTTCTACATAATCTGATGTGTTGGAGAATATTATGTTCATTGTCAGAAAAAGACCTGCTCTTTGCAAGGTAATGTAATCGATACTGATTTGTTCATCAAAGAACTCTGCCAAGTTTGTTTTGGTAAAATGTTGTGGGATGTCTTATACCCTGATAGTGCGGAAGTTGCTGTCTTGAGAACCTAGTGGAGTGATCATTCTAAATTTGGTGCTCTCATAGTCTGTAAGTTCTATTGTGCAGGTTTTGTGCGCATCCTCCTGATTGCTAAAAATAGTTGTGATTTGCGGTCTTCCGATTGGATGTTTTATTCTCACATACTTCAGGGAGGGGAGGTGTCCCATTTTCCATTTCACTGATTCAGTTTTTTCCCTGGTGGTTTGTCCTGGTACCTGGTCTGAATCGATGTATGCCTTCCATGGCTTGGAGAAGGCTTGTCTGTCTTGAATGTCTCTTGGTGTACCTGGTCTCTTCAAAGTGTCTGTTTGGTCCCTATAGCTGTAGCCTGTCTGGTTAGTAATGCCGAGTTGCTTGTCTTCTGTTTGGGGCTCTGTAATGCTCCTATCCTCTGAAACTTCGACTGTGAGAGGGGATAACGTTC
The DNA here is from genome assembly GCA_910592055.1 of Acaulospora colombiana. Classification (NCBI taxonomy): domain Eukaryota; kingdom Fungi; phylum Glomeromycota; class Glomeromycetes; order Diversisporales; family Acaulosporaceae; genus Acaulospora; species Acaulospora colombiana. Next base: position 2,947 of record CAJVPT010002162.1, on the reverse strand, counting down.
TACTGCTGATAATACTTTCTGTGTTTTTAACTACCTGGCTTGTTTCTTCTGTTTCCATTTCTTCTGTTTCTGTCCTTGAGCTCTTCAATTTCTTTTCTTTTCCTTTGTCTGTTGGTTTTTTGGAAAGAGCTAATCTGGTTCCGAGGGGAGTGTGTCTGAGTTGGGATGTTGGTGTTGTCACTTTCTCTTTTAAGATCCTGCTATTGCTCTTGCTTATCTTGTCAATGTTGTACTCTAGTGTTGTTTGCCTTGACAGGCTTCTCAGTTGCCTTGTGAAGGCCATGTTGCTTGGGGCACTACTCTTGTAGCTGGAAATGAGTTTTTATGGTTTTTGCCTAAAAAAGAAATTTTTTTGCGATTTTGAAATTTTCAGGAAAAAGTTTTTTTTGATATTATGTAGAATTATCTTTACTTAATATGACCAGATAATAATGAGATTAATAACATTATCAAACAGTGGAACTCTTAATTCTTGAGACTGTATAGAACACACAATACTATAGCTAGTTTGATCGCAAGAGTAATCAAATATACTAAAGCAAAGGCATGCTATACACATAGAAACCTCATACACTCAAAAGAAGAGATTACACAGTAATATATTTCACATCAGCCCAAAACCTAGCAAGGGTATTGAAGCAACATATTTTTATTCATAGACACAAGCTAACATGGAGTGTCAAAAAACATTTTATCAAAGAAAAGAAGTCTTAAAAGAACAGTCCCATGAGACAGAAGTCTCTAAACCAGAAAGCTCTGAACCAGAAGTCTCTAAACCAGAGAGTGATTCAAGCAATAATAAATCTAACCAATCCACTGTAAAAATAAGGAGGACAAATATTAGAAGTAATAAGAAGCTCAAATGGAGATCCAAAAACTTAGAAGGAATGAACTCTTATAATGATAGTAACAGTTCCAACAAGTTAACCAAAAAACTAACAAAGTAAGGTTGACTAATAAAAAGTTAAAGAAATATAAGACAAACTTATAACAATGAATCAAAATGATAGAGAAACAGAATATTTAGATTTCCAGTTACAGGAAGCAATAGAGAACCAACAGATAATCAATGACTACAAAAAGTTTCCTAGAGAGAAAATACAGCACATAAGACTAAAGACAGATAGAACTTTCTAAATCTCATTTTAATAAACTTAAAAAGAACGAATAGTAGAATTTCAAGACTAGAAGGAAAAACAATTTTCAGTAAATGAATGAGAGAAGATAGAGGGAGGCCAAATTGCTCCTAGAAACAACAATTGTTTAGAATAACAATAGGAAGGACTGGCCCAATTCTCCTACAACAAATACTTTAAACAAGTGTAAGAGACAATAAATAGAACAAGAAAAAATAATTCAATAGTAAAATAAATATAATATTGATATATTTTTCAAATAGAAAAAATTGAGTTTTTTAAGAAAATAAAAGATAAAGGTGTATCAAAAAAGATTAATGATAATAATATTCATAAGAAAGTAATAAGAATCAATACACACAATATTAGAGGTATCTCAAATACAGTAATTCAATATAGCCTTATAGAAGAGATACAGGAACAAGGAATAGGAATGCTAGGATTAAGTGAAACCAAATTGACCAAAACAAAGGCAAAATGGGTATTCAGTAATTAAACATTATATAAACACTTCTATAGTATCAATGCAGACATTACATATAGAACAGGAGTCAGTCTATTGATCAGAAAAGATCTCAAAAAAAAAGTAGCATCAGTAGAAGAAATGGAAGAATATATAATTGCAATCAACTTATTGATAAAAAAAAACAAAATCTGTATTATGCAAGTATGTATCCCATCAAACAAGCAAAGAAGCAAAAAAGTTCAAGAGAAAATGAAAAGTCTTATCAAGAATAAACATGGGCAAGACTTTTATTTAACATTAATAGAAGATTTTAATACAATATACAATTCAGCAGAAGATAGAACATCATCTTTTAAAGTAAAATTTAGACCATCATGATATCCAGAAATTCTTCTATTCAACTTTCTTGATAAATGGAGCTTTTTAGATATATAGGTAGCATGAGAAGGCAAAAATAAAATCTCAACAAGATGGAATGCAACAAGTAGTAGCCGAATTGACTACATATAGATATCACAAGGCCTAACAAGATATCCAATCTTACATTTTAACAATCAAAGTATAAAGAAAGTTACAAATAGTGATTACACAATGCTAATAATGATACTACATGATATTAATTTTTTTATCAGAAACATGATAAATAAATCGTCTATCAAAGGGAAGAAAAGAATAGATATAAAAAGGTTAACAACAAATCAATAGCAGGCATTTGATAATAGTTTGAACCATAAGTTCAAAATAATATTAGACTTCTTATTACAATACTAGCCAAAAAAAAATTATTCAGAATACTGCCACTCATGTAACATTTGGCAAAAAATAAACAATTTGATAAAAAAAATTATTCAGCATACTGCTATTCATATACTATTTAGCAAAAAATAAATAATTCAGCAAAAAAATGATATAAATAAATCAGCAACTACAAAAATCAGCAAACAATTTGTCAAAAAATTTATTAATAATTTATCAAATAATTCATTAGCAATTTGATAATAATTAATTAATTATTTGACAATAATTCATTAAAAGTTTGTCACAAAATTATTTATTAACAATTCAATAAAAATTTGATATTAATTTATTAATAGTTTGTCAAAAATTCATCAACTATTCATTAAAAATTCAATAACTATTCATCAAAACTATTTATTAAAAATTTATTAACTATTCATTAAAAAATCAGCAACTATTCATTAAATTATTCTTTAAAGGTTTATTAACTATTTATTAAAAATTCGGCAACTATTCATCAGTAATAAAGTAAAAAATTGATAAACTTATGCACGAATTTTTTTGAATTGAGATTATATTTATAAATTATGAATAATACAAACTATAA
>CAJVPT010002161.1:0-18512 GCA_910592055.1 Acaulospora colombiana | reverse complement strand
TAGGAGAACTTTTGGGTTGGTTTAAAGAAAGTAGTAAGACTTTATTAGCATAGAAGTATTAAAAACTTCTTGCGAACATCTTTTTTGTGTGTAGTCAGAGGATCAGCAAAAAAAGTGTGATAAAATATTCATTAATTTTGGATATTTGGCATTAGTTCTATTTGTAATGTGTTTTAACTTGTTTGTATATTTTCAAACCAGTCATCAATAAAGTTGTTATCTATATTAAACCCATATGGAGATGATGACATGTTATCTGGTATTTGTTTTTATATGTTTGTTTTGATATTTAGATTTGTTTTTAAAGTTATTTTTCGAGGTGTTTTGAGGAGGAGGTTGGATTCTTTTAACTCTATATTTTGTATTTTGTTTATTAATGTTCTGCTTAAACTGTTGGCCTTAAAGCTTTATGCTTGTCTTAGTCTAATTGAAAAAGTTTTTGGAAATATTTTGTATTGACAAAACTCTATACTTTAAGTCAATTTTGCAAAAAGAAAAAAATTTTCAAAAAAGGAAATTTTTAAAAAGCTGATTAATATGAGAAAGAGTTTTTTGGGAGGTTGTATTGATATTTATAAAGGTGTTTATTGATTTGATGATATTTTTTCCTTTGAATATATCTGCAAATGATGTTCTGTTATTTGTTGAGTGTTTGGATTACCTTGGGTTGTTGAAGATATCAGCAAGTTTATATCTTTTGTAAATATAATCAAATTTCTTGACATTTGCTTGTTTTTGAATAGCTATTTGCTTTTTTCTATTTTTAATTGGCATTATTTTATTAGATGTTCATTACTGAAACAAATATTGCATGTTTGGATTTTTGAATTATCTCAATATAATTCAGTATTTTCAAGGAATAGATTAACACTAAGTACTTTTGTTATAGATTTTTCATCTTAGAAATCCAGAATTGTAAAACATTTTCTTCTGTAATTAATGGAACATAAAATATAACATGTTTGTACTTTGATATCTAAAATGAGTTCTAAGAGGTTATATATAGTGATATTGGATGGGAAGTTAATTAGTTTTAATGTGAATTTGGTTTTGTCTTATTTGATCTGATGTATGTTTAAGAAAAAAAAAATATATAGTAGATCTTCTTGAAAGGGAATGGTCTATAATTTGCTAATTTTGTTATAGTCCTATTAATCTTGAAATTCTATACTGGCTTATTGCCACATACCAATTGTTTGTATTTTAATAGATTTAATTTTACTATATTTAGAGAAAACTGCTTATAGATCTACATGTAATACTGTATATTAAGTAAGATGTACCATACTTGTATTGTTTTGTTTTTTGTCTCTATGTCATTATAAACTGATGCTTTTTGTATTTGTAAGGCTGTATTTTCATTGATAACTATGTTTTGTGCTCTATCTATATCTTTTTTGTCATCAAATAATGCTTTGTTTTATGTTTTATGTATTCTAATAAAAATAAAAAAAATAAAATAGATGAGATATTTTTGAAGAAATTTCACTTTGCTGCTTTTGTCTTTGCCAGGAACATCTTCTATTGAGATAAACATCTTATATCTTTTTCTGCCATATTTTGTTTGCCAATCTGTAGATTTAGTTTCAATCCTAAATATTGTATTGTTAGATTTGGTATGCTTATATGAGTCTTGAATAGACTTTACCTCTTCAAACCAGTTATCTGTTAGACTGTTTTCTGATCTGAAAGCTCTTGGAGTTGAAGGTGTACTGTCATGTTCAACTTATAATATTTAGATGTCATAGATGTTGGATATGTCCAAGGATAAGTTTAGGTTTATAATATTGTTGGAGAGTGTGAATACATATTTTGCACATGACCTGACATATTTTGTGTGTTATTTATATTGTTGTTGTAATTGAAAGATGTGTTCAATATATTTGTTGTATTGTTTTTGTTGAAGATATTATTGTTTTGTAACAGTGCTATATTATTAAACTTGAAGTTTTTAACTGGTGTTTGTTTTTCATCCAAGTCCATAGTATTGACTGAAGTATTGTTCTAACAAGTTCTTATTATTGGAGAGTTATTGTTGTTATTATTTGTTTCTTATTAATATTGTTTTTGAAGTTATATTGAATATTACTCTTTAATAAGAAGTTTCAAAAGTATAGTAGGAGAAAATTGTCTTAAAAAGAAATTTTCAAAAATTGGGTGTAAATATGAAAGAGTTTTTTTTTATATATAACAAAATCATGTTACAATACTATTAATGCAAGATTATTCCAAACAACATGTTCTTAAATAAATTTGAATATAACATTATCAATCTCTTTGAAAGACAAGTACAATTCAATGCAACAAATCCAATCTCTATAATTAACAAACCTAATTTAACAGGACAAATAATATTGTTTAGACTTTAATAACAACAAAACAACTTCTGATTCTTCAATTCAGTCTATATATATATAAGTAAGATAATTCATAAACTAGGTACAAACCTTACTTATGACATTATCTGGCTACTCAAACAAGTCAGCATATCATTTTACCATTTCAAATTCATCACTCTAATTAAAAAAATAGAAGACACACTATAAGAACACCTTAGCAAAAAATAGACAAATACTATAAAAAACAACTATAAAAATATAACATTATGTTCATTTTTCAAATTATGAATGAAGATTGTACTAGAATCTTGTCTTGAAATTACATTTCAAAATATCACAAGAAATATATTACATATTTCTCTAAAAAGGTTCACAAATATAGTAGAAACTATACAACAACTCATAGATTTAAACCTATAAACTTTACAGGAACCTATAATTTCTTTTATAGATACAAGACGGAGACACACTTTACACTCAAGCATTGAGCCTTAATAATAAACAAGAATGACAAAACAATTGATAGAAAATAGAGAAACACATAAGAAAAAATAATCTATACACATTACAAGTATATAGCAAGAAACTTATCACTTGAATCTTGTAGTGGATACTTGATCAATAAATCTCTTACTTAAACATAACAATATATCTTCTTTAAAACAAAGTTTCAGATCCAACAAATATCAGTCATATATGGTTACAAAAGTCTTGACAATACATTAAACAATAGTCCACATTAGAAAGTCCAAATCTTAACATATAGTATCCAATAAACTATATAATATATAAACACAAATAAAACAATACAATCTTCTTTAATCAAGTATATATTGATTATTAACAAGATAAACTTGTCACCTTATGTAATCAAATTACAAGAAACACCAAATTACTTCAAGAGCTTCTCAATATTTTTATAGCAAATAAATAACATTACCAATTCATAGAATACATAAATAAATTTCTGGATCATTTCAATATATTCATCCATATAGGATTTGGTTGGATCCTTATTAATTAATTCAATCAATATTACACATTTAAAGGGCAGGTACAAGGTCTACTATCCTCAATCAGGCAGAGCTAATGACAATTTTCACAGTAATTTTAATAATTCCCAGAAATGCTATAATTGCAATCTATATAGACAGCCAAGTAGCTATTGATATAATAAATAAAGCCAAATATACTTCAGCCTACAAAGCCATTAGAAACATTAAAAATTTGAGTATTACACTTAATATTGTATAAAGATGCAAAAACTATTAAATCCAACTCTTCCTACATAAAGTAAAAGCATACTCAAACATATCAGACAATGAAACAGCTAATAAACTTGCAAAAATTAACTATATCAATATGATGTCATGTCAAAGAGAACTCAATTTTACCATCACTTCACAAAAGAACCTATGTTATATCACATGAAGACACAATATAATAGACATGTCAATCAAAGACTTTTGCAAAACAGTATTCTACATGAAACACCTAGCTCAATAGAAACTCCTTAGAAGAAATAGAATAGAATTAATATAAAAAAAATAAAATAATAGACTGATAAACACTTTTAACTATCTCAATCTCAGTAACATTAATCACTGAAATACATTTACAACTGATTATAATATTTGAAGATTTGTAATTAACCTTTAAAATAATAAACTATATACTATAACCAAACTAAATCAATGCAAACTTTACATATACAAAAACAAAAACTGTATCAAATATCAAGAAACAGAAACTACTTTTCATATCTTCTTATGTATCACAATATAGCAAACATATAAGTGAAAACTAACAAGTATCTTCATACATAATCTGAAAGACTACAAAGTACCTATTATCACTTTTCCTCTTTATCACATAATAAATAACATATCTTTTAACAAATCTAATCAAGCAATTGCAAATATTATCAAAGATATTATTAGAAAAGACATTATCTTGACAATTAACAACCACACTGGTTCACATATAACCATATAACCAATACTTTAAAAGTGCATAAATCAATATAAAAAATTTTTATACTCAATATGGAAGGAACATTGCGAATATACTATAGAATAGGAAATGACAAATAATATCACCAAAAAAAATAAACAATGTAAAAGTCATACTCAAGTACAACCATTACCAAATGCCTTATTATTTGAATTACTAATTCAAGATCAATATGTAGACTTTGTCAATCATTATATAGACTAGTCATTTAAAGAAATCACAAATCTATTCACAATTTTTTCTTTTTCTTTTTTCTTTAATTTCAACACCAATTAGCTATCCTTAATATATTAGTCCCACAAAGGGTGACACCAATATAATTAGTAAGAAGGATAAATTTATTTTTAAATAGTTGTATTTGTATATTAGAAAAATATAAAAATTGTAAATATACAATTATATGTACACAATGAATCTTTTTCAACCTCAAAAAAAACTCTTTCCCGTACACATCAGATCTTAAATTTCCTTTTTTGAAAATTTTTTCTCTTTTGCAAAAAAGAACCAAAAGTTTTTGAGTTTTAAATACATGCCTTCAAAAACTATTATTATAAAAAACATGTAAAAACAAGTCCATACAACTTCCAACTCATCTAAATTAAACACAATAACTCAGAAAACATGGAGTTAAATGAACAACAAACTCCTATTCAAAACACTACAAAGATAAGACTCTGAAGTACTTTCTCAACATATAATAAAGACAATAATATTTACAATATTCATATACAACAGGATAACTACAACAACAACTCTGTTGGCATCTTTTCTAATGCTTTCAAAAATTTTAGTGATATACATCCCTCCTTAACTATAACTCCTGATATGCTTAAAATATCCACCAATAACTTATAACAATATGATGTCAGTGTACTATCAATACCAAGAGATTTTGAAGTAAATGAAGACTTTATTGAACATTGGTTTGAAGAAGTACGATCAATACAAGAGAAAGCCCAAATACAGATCAAATAATTATAACATACTCTAATGAATACAGGATCCACTGACTAGTAACTGAATATGGAAGAAAATATTTCAAAATGTTTATCACAACTGATGATATTTCAAGTAAAGATGATTATAGTAAACTAAAATTAGTTCAAAAATTTCTTTCATATCTTAAATCTTTTATTTCAATTGGACTTAACAAAAATACAAAACATCAACAATATCATTGCCCTTTTTGATGCAAAAAAAGATGCAAAAAAAGCAAAAAAATTAAAATTAATGATAACACCATGATGCACATATGGTTAGCACTAGTTTATAATGATATTGAAGCCAAATAAAAAACAATCAGAGCATGAAACATTTCTTTAAATGTATTATCAGCAGATGACTATATAGCCTTATTCAAATTTGGTGATATCAAATCTATAAAAATGCAAACAATTGGCATGTGGCAATCTGCAAATATTGAGTTTTACAATTAACAAGATTATAACAATATTAGTAATAGATAGTCAATACCCTTCAAAAGAGATCTAAATAGAATCTTCATCTTCCTTAACATAAGATTAATTAAAAAAGAAAAAAAAACAGATTCATGCTCAAACTTATCAAACTTCCTTTTGGTACTACTGGATTTGATTTAAAAAATATCATCAAAGAAAATAAAGCACAAACCTATTATATTTCCAAAACCTCACAATACAATAGAAAAAGAATTACCTTTCTTAGCTTCAAAAATGAAGAAACTTTAACATATACTAAAAATATTGACATAATATTTGGTACTATCAAACTTATCTAGATAGCAACTAAAGATGGGTTACTAAAGGGGAAGCAGGAACAAAAGTTTAATATTTCTCACTAGGAAACATTAAAATTTTTAAATTAATAACTATAAAAAAACTATCCACAATTATTCTCCATTATTTAAATAATTGATTTATAACATTTCCTGACTTTTGTTCCTATTTAAGTGAAGAGCTATAAATTTTGTCCCTCAAAAAGGGACATAAGTAATCTGCAAAATTTTATATGCTAAATACTTTAGAAACCCATCATTAGTGGCAACCATGGAAAAAATATGTAACATATGCTTTAGCACTGAACACTTGATCAAAGATTGTTCTACTCAAGCTAGATATGAAGAGATTTGTATCCAAAAACAATTTAACACACAAAGATTCAATTATTTATATAACAGATATAAACTAGCAGACACTAATAACAAAAAGAACTACAGTAATATTTCACCCAATACCAGATTTTTTGCAGATGCAATTAAAGAAAAAGGAAAACAAAAGATTCATAATGAAACAAACAATAACTATTAATAAATTCCTAATATTGAAAATCATACTCTTAAAGACATTTATAACATCCTTAAACACTTATACTCTGAAATCAACTCAATCAAACAAGATCTCTTGGATATCATCCAAAGAATTGATGATATGAAAAATGACATTCAAGATTTCTATAGAAATACAGAAGATACTAATAAAATCATGACTTCAAATGCAAACAATATTAAAGAAGATGACAATATTGGTGTTATATCAAGTATTTCTAGAAAGAGAAAAGCAACAAGCCCAATACAAGACATCTGAATAGAATAAATTAGACTCAACAATCAAATGAATCGACTGAATAACTCAATAGCACAAATAATATTATCAGTTAAAGAACTTATTTCATCTCAAACTTCTTACAACTCATCCACAAATACAATCTCTTCCTCCAATAATAATCAATGAGTTTCAAACATAAATCAAAAAATTCAACAACCAATAATCTCATTTAATCTGATACACTTCTCTCTTCTTCTTCTCGCATATTTATACAAAACACAACACTTGCATAAAACACACAAAACACAAAATCACAATCTTTAACAAATATTTACTACAATAATAATTCATGGAGAATCTGTACAAGAAATATTCAAGAGATCTCATCTGAAACCAAAAGACAATGGTGATTTCAATATTGTAAAAACAATCTATGGGATATCATTATTACAACTAAAAAAGATGAAAATACTCATATTTCATAATATTGACAATCTAACATATACAAAACATGATAATCACACAACTTAAAAATATATAGACAAGACATTGCTATTAGCCTTACTTCCCAACTAGCTACTAGAGTCTACAACAAATACAAAATCCTTGATAGAATCATTTCTTTAGACTTTGTATTCTCAAACAAACAATATATTTGCATAATAGGAGCCTATATAATAATAAACTCAGAATTAAAATACAACAAAAATGTAAAATATTGATTATTGAAGCATTAAACAACAACTGGTCAACAATTTTTGCAAGATATCTTAATGAAATCAAAAATCTTACATTAGACAAAAACTCCAATAACTTGCTTAACAGAACCAACAAACTAATCTTATTTTTCATAGACTACTGCTTTATAGACTTGTTTGGGTACATTAATCTATATCAACAACAATACACATGTTGCAACTCAAGAAATCACAAAAATAGAATTAACTAAATATGAATATCTGCACATGAAAGCTGGAACATTATGATGTTTTTATTGATCAAGAAACAGGTCCCTCAATCAATAGTGATCACACTGCAACTATTTGTCAAGTAGAAGCATAGCAATTCACAATACTTAAACATTAGATACACTGCAAAAAAAAACACAAGATTTAACTGGCAGCAATTATCAGAAAAGAACTGGATCAAATTTTAACAAGAAATTGAAAATTATATTTAACAATATAGATTACAAAAAATCTCTATAGAGGATAAGTAAAATCTTATCAGAGACTAATTTTGAAAGCAGCCTATAAATTTATTAAAAAAATTAAACAACAAGAGATCCAACTGTACAACACCCAACTCACATATTTTGTCACAACATATCCTTCATTTTCAAAAACTCTTACAATTAGAAAATTTAATATTAAAAATTTTCAACAACTACACAATCAAAAGCCTAAAAAATTATTATGACATGATACCACTAAAACATATTGACCTCACTGAACTATCAAAATACATAACAGAAGACAATCTTCAAACATTAAAACAATAAGCAGCTTTTCAAATTTTAAACAATTACAAAACATGTCAAAAAATTAGAAAAGTAATAAACAAAAGATTAGAATTCATGTCATTCAACAAAAAAGTATTGATTAACTCGATTCTAGATAAGCCACACAACCAAATCTTTATTGACAGAATAATTATATACAATCCTCACACTAACATAATAACAGATCCTATTACAATTAAAGAAACCATCAGAGATTATTTTTATCAATGAACAAAAAAATAAAATATATAAGACATTAGTCAATATCCAAATGGCAAAATAAATATCTTTCTTAACCTCATATCAAAGAAAATTGATACATTTTACTTTTAAAACTATTTACTACAAGTGAAATTCAATAAGTAATCATATCCAAAGACAATGTTTCTACCTTAGGATTTTTTCAAATCTTATATTGCATATTCAAATAGTTGGATCCCAATATGATAAAATATATAACAACACTATTCAATAATATACTAAACAATTAAAAGGTTCCAAAAAAATAGCGTGTGGCCTCTATTTTTACCATTCTCAAACCTAACAATGGAACAATAATCTTAATATAACAAGACCTATAATACTTCTAGAAATGGATAGAAAAATATTCATTAAATACATTAATAATTACTTATTCCATATACTTCAATAGCATCCAATCCTATCACTACTTAATTGAGCCACTTTACCTGGTTGCAGTACATAAGAACTAGTCTATATTTTATAAAATATAATAGAACATGTCAAATAAAACTCTTAGCAAGCTTAGATCCTCAATCAAGATATGAGCAAAGCTTATAACTCAATTTCATTATACATGCTTTATAAGGTACTCAAAAGAATAAGATTCTTTATACAATAATCAATACCTTACTTTATCTATTCAATAGTCATTTTAATACAATCTTAATACCCTTTGGCTTCATCAATACATACCCAGTAGAAGATGATATTGATCAAGATGACACAATTTCTCCTTTATTTTGGATAATCTTTTATGATCCACTTATTACTAGAATTTTCAACACATGCAATAAATATATTATTACAATCAAATTTTATTCTGATATTTGACAAAACTGGAAGATTAAACAAATAAATATTATAGTCAACACATATATAGATAATACAACTTGGTTTGCAAATACTTAACAAAACCTTTAACACATAATAGATGAAGTACAAATATTTTTCAAAATCAATAACATTCAAGTAAATCCAACCAAATTAGTCCTTATAATCATTAATGGTATCCAACAAGATAGAGACATAAAAATCGTACTCAATAGTCAATTAATTCAAGGATTATCATTAACAATTCCAGCCAGAATTCTAAAAATATACAATGCTCTAAAGACAATAAGAAGTACCAAATACAACTAATATACGAAAAAGCCAACAAAATTTTCAATCTGATAAAGTTTAAAAAAGGGACAGACAAACAAACAAAATATATCATCAACTATATCTTAATTCTTGAATTAGAATATTTATTAACAGACATGGTATTGTCAGAGTCGACATGCAATAAAATTATATTCCTAACTTATAAAACATTTAAACACAAAGTATAACTAGTCTCCATTGTTCCTAATAATATATTATTTAACAAGTACAAATACAACATAACCAATCTCTTTAAAAAACAAGCCCAGTTTAATGTAGCAAACCTAATAATCAGATTAAACAGCAACAATTTTGCAAAACACATAACTCTTTTTCGATTACAAGATATGTAAAACATATTTTGATCACTCTATTCAGTAACATCCTCACTAAAACAAAGCATATTTAAATATAATATTAATCTTACCCATGATATCCTCTAGATGCTCAAAAAATTGGAAATAGAATTTCAACTTTCTTCATTTATAATCATTATTTCATTCATTGAAAAAACCCTAGAACAACACCTTGGTATCAAATAAAACAACAACCTCAGATGCAAACTACAAAAATACAATATTATTTTTCTATTTCAAATACTAATAAAGATTGCATCAAGATATTTAGATGGCATCTAATTCTTAGAAACCATAACTATTGAATAATTCATATATCAAGATAATATGAAGATATTATAGATACTATATAGCAACTTCTTAATAATAATCTAATAGAACAACAAGGTCTTCAAAATCCTACTCACTTATATATTCTAATTGAATAATCAGCAAGAGCTCACTGAGCAATCACTAAATATAGGGATTCTGAAACTATTGGTAGGAAATAGTGACTCAGAAACATGCAAGGAAAAATAATATATATACACTACAAGAGAGTCCAAAGGAACTCACCCTTAACTCCATGTAGTGGCTGCTCAATAAACAAACATATGTCCAATATATACAGTTATACAGTATATTCCAAAGTTTTATATAACAGGCTGTACAAGCACCTGTTATATGCACTTTTAGAAGCTCTAGCAACATACATTTAGGTAAACTTTTATAGAGAATTGAAATATTACCACATAGTACACAACAATACCTCAATTTTTAAGCTAATATGCAATCTTCTTCAGTAATATCTATTCAAATAATTATTGATTCAACCCAATAAAAACTTATTAAACTGCAATAATATATTAGTGGTAATATCAATATTCTACAAGAAATTATTTATATAATCAATTCCATATTAATACAATATCAATTTATAGCCTATACAGTTGGATTACTTTTTACAGTAAATAGCTGTCACATATAGGTTTTAGTTGGATTTTGAAAAACAACATACTATTAATTTATACTTTCAAGAAACAGATTTCAGGTTCACCATCCTCTACAAGAGTAACATGAATGGCTATACTCATATAATACTTGTAATTCCACACAATTCCTCAATAAACATCTATAAAAATAGCCAAGCAGCAATTCAAGCAATTCATAAAACAGAGAAACTGGCATCAAACAAAATAGTTCACATTATATCCAATTGGTCTATTATGTTTAATATCTTGAATAGAAGCAAATAATTCAAAATTCAATTTAATCTGTACAAAGTGAAGGCTCACACAGGTATAACAGCCAATAAGTTGACAGATTCTTTATTGAAAATTGATTATATTAACATGGCACCAGGAACAAGGAAATTGATACCTACTTCTATAATAATAATATTACATGATTATACAAAATAGAGACATAACACTATATATACTCCAATAAAAAACTTTGTTGAATTATTTTTTCATACCAAACATATCACACAATGAAGATTACTTAAAAGAAATAAAAAAAGAATGAAAAAAATAGTAGACTGGAAGATTATATTTAGATGTATTAATCCCAGCAACATAAATTACAACAATATATTTTTTACTGATCAATACAATAGGAAATTTATAAGTAATTTCTGGAACAATGAATTGTTCATACTTAACAAACTTCACAATCACAAACCTTATATATATATTAATAACAAATATATCATCTATCTCAATGAGGAAATCAACTTTATTTGCTCAACTAGCATATAAATACACTATGACAAAATATTTAATATATTCAAAAATAATTTCAAGAATTTTAAACTATCAAAAGAATCAGTCTCTTTGATAACCACATTTCGAAGCCTATCACATAATATCCCAGATGCAGAAATTATTAACCTTATTCAAGGTATTATTAGAAGAGCCCTTTTGTACAATCTATCACAGACTTTATACAATTTAAAATTAAAGTCTACCAAGTAATATATCAAATATTAATACATACCGATCTTTCTTATAAATACTATGGAAGGATAGATGTATAAAAGTTGAACAATGAGAAAGACAACAAAAATTTCCAAGAAAAAGAAAAAATCTCATTATTATAATTAACCAAAACAATTATTACACATAGTTTTGAAAAATACATTAATTAAAAACTGATATATAGAACTTACTAATTGATTAATAGATAGTTATTTTTTAGAAAATACAAACTTCTTTTCTCTTCTCTCTTTTGATTTCAATACTAACTAGTTATTCTTGACATGTTAGATCCCAATAATGGATGGAAACAGATCAATCAGTAAGAATAATTCTCTTTAGATAGCTGAATTTGTAACTAAAAGATAATATGAGTTGTAAATGTATATAACATGTAAACAACAAATCTTTTCTCACCAAAAAAAAAAAAAAAAAAAAAACTTTTTCCCATACAGATCAGATTTTCAAAATTTTTCTTTTTTGGAAATTTTTTTCTTTTTGAAAAATGGATTCAAAACATAGTGTTTTATCAATACAACATGCTTCAAAAGTTTCCTCAACCAGACTAAGACAAGTACAAGGCTTTAGAGCCAACAGTTTAAACAGAATACTAACAAATAAAACACAAAATATGGAGTTAGAAAACTTCAAACTCTCTTTTAAAACACCTTGAAACATAACTTCAAAAACAAACTAAATATTAAAACAAACATATATAAACAAATACCAGATAACACGTTATTATCTCCATATGGATTTAATGCAGACAATAACTTTATTGATAACTAATTTGAAAACACACAAACAAGTCAAAACTTATCACAAACAAAACTTGAGTCAAATATTAAAGAAGTACAATCCTATTCTCAATATAACTAAGGTTCAATTAACTGGACTACAACATATAGAAAAAAGCAATTAAAATAATCATCACAACAAATGAAGTATTTAGAAAAAACAACAAAGAAAAACTTCAAACTATCCAAAAATTACTCTCATATCTGGAATCTTTTATTTCCATTTGACTAAATAAATTCAATCAAGACTTCACTATTATAGCACTTTTTGGGGCAGATTCAGATATCAAAAAAACTAAACACATTAAAATTGATGATAATCCTACCATTCACATGCAGCAAATACCAGTTTACAATGGCATGGAAGCAAAACACAAGACAATTAGAATATGGGTCATCCCTCTAAACATATCATGGGCAGATATTTATATAGCTTTTACTAAATTTGAAGAAATTAAAGCTATAAAAATACAGACAATTGGCATATAGCAATCAACAAATATAAAATATTATCAATAACAAGATTACGATCAAATCAGCAAAAGATAGGCAATTCTATTTAGAGATAATCTTATCAAAATCTTTCCATTCATAAACATAAACCAAATCAACAAAGAAAGAAATGCTCATACCCTGAGGCTCACAAACCTATCATCTGGCACTACTGGTCATGACTTGAAAAATATTATCAATAAAATAAAAGTGCAAATATGCTATATTCCTAGAACATAACAATACAATAGAAAAAGATTAACCATCTTGTGCTTCACTGACACAGAATAATTGCAATAAGCAGCATACACACCAACCTATTTGGATATAACATAACTTTCTTGAATAGATATTTCCATAAAAATCTACAACATCTGCTCTAGTACAAACCATATGCTCAAAGACTATCCCATCAATTTGAGATGGCAAAAAACACAAAAAATAAAGAAACAAAATATAAAGAAGTTTAGACATCTCTATATCAAGTTCAAACCAGCAAAAAGTGAAACAACTAAGACATTCACTATCACTTTAAATACCTATAACAAATCTTTATTTGCAAATATCATTATAATACAAAAACATGAAGAAACAATTAATGACACAAATACCTATAACAAATTAAAGGATGACGCAACACTCAAAGACATTTACAACATTCTTCAGCATCTATACAATAAAGTCAACTCTATCAAACAAGACTTAACACAGATTGATCAGCATAGATGATCTAGAAACAGATATATAAGATCTCCATTATACTGTTTATGAATCAGAAGAATCAAACACCTACAATATAAAAGACACTGACAATCTTAGCACAGTCTCCAATATATTTAAAAAAAGATGTGCACACAATCCACTTCAAGACATCTGGACAGTACAAGACAAACTACCACTTAAAGCCAACAATTTGAAAAACTTCTTAGCTAAAATTGCGGCCTTCTATGATTTGCAATTCACACAAGAACCTGGCCCATCACAGTTGAAAAATTGACAATGATACACTCTATCAACTATTAAATACTACTTAATTAATCAAAATACATTCAAATACTACAGTCAGTTAAGCCTTTTTGGTAACGAAAAGTTTTAAGACTTCTTTAATACATTTTTTCCTTTTTTCTTTTTCTTTTTTCTTTTAATTTCAACACTAACTAGTCTTTGACTAATACAAGGGACTTCTAGTATTGGATAGTGCTAGGAATTTTGGGCAAGTCCTGGTATGTTAGATCCCATTAGTGGGTGGCAACAAGCTGATCAATAGATGCATTAGTGTATTCTAGATAATGTTAGCTCTTGATTAAGGGATGTATTTAATAATACACAACTATATATATCTGATTTATTCCCATATTATTTTTAAAAGAGAGTATTTATACTAGGTGATAATCTATTTTTCGTATTCTGATTAGGTTAAATATAGATCAAGTCATATAAATAGCTAGTTTCCTATTCTATTTCTCTTTAGTGATCTGTAAATTCTTAGACAGTATGAGAAAATATTAATTCCAATTGTCCTTAAATATAATTTTTTATTAATAAAGCATTGGAGAAGATATAGAATGAGTCAGTTTCCAAAAAAAAAAAAAATAAATCTTTTTTTGCAAATAAAGTAAGGATGACCAGTTTAAAAAAAAAAATGAATCTTTCTCGCAAATAAAGAGATTTTGAAACTTTTTCTACTGATCTTTTACTCATATACAAAAAAGATATTCACAAGAAATTTTTTTATTTTTTTCTAATAAAGTTTTTATACTATTTCTAAACCAACTTGAAGTTTTACTTCAAGAGATGCTCCTAAACTTCTTTTTTGTTTATATTAATCTTCAAATAAAAACTTGACTTCCTGTAACCTATAAAAGTCAAGAAACACCTTCTTTATATATAACAAGAAAGTTCTATAAGAAAGAAAAACTAATAGTATAGTACTTAAAGTCTTTAATATTGAAGCATGTTAATAGAGATTTTGTGCAGTCAAACATCAAGCCATATTTTCAAAGTGTTTGCCCATTATTTATTCTCTCTTATAGTCATCCAAAAATTTTTGATTTTTTGAGGAATTTTGTTTATCTCAAATTGGCACTGAATTTTAGGTAATACAATTTATTGCAAAATATGATTAGTGGATACAAAATACATTAGTAGTTAAATGTAAACAAGCTCCTACTAGTTACCTTACATGTTTTAATAATGTCATTGATGATTTAAAGAGATAATTGATACTCATGTTCACTTTACTTCTCCAATTGGATTAATCTATAGATCAAGTTCCATGAGGCCAATAAGATACAGTGTATTAAGAAAGTCTTTAGACACAGATTTTTATTTATAATTTTGTAATTAATGCATTATATTACAGTATATAATTTATGGTTTAAATAAAAGCTTAAAATGATATGAACAAAATAAAAAAAATTAATATAAAATTTGTTTATCCCTATTTTTAATTACATGCTAACAACACTCCTTTATTGACTTGATTAAATTTACTATAGTTTTGTTTAATACATTTTCTCACTTCTCGATTATAAATTGATATAATTCTTTATATTTTTAGGTTATAATACAGTATTTTTATACCTCTCATGATAATGAATGGGCCCACTCTACATACTTCTTCTTATATGCTCTAGTAAGTATTGATATTGCTAAAGAAAGCTTTTTTTAAAATTTATGGCTATTTAAATGATACAAAATCATTACATATAAAATATTTACTCTTTTTTCTCTTATTTTATTTACTAAAGTTCTTATTAATATAGTCAGATCTTATCTAATAATTTGGCTCAACATATTTGAAGCCTTCAGTAATATTTTTTTATGATGATCAAAATATTTCTTATAAACTATAGATCCATTTTTTTTTAATTTATTGATACAATAATAAATGATAGACTTTTGAAAACCTGTTTTATGTTGAATTTTAGTAACATTTTTAATACTGTTTTTTTACAAATGTTATATAGAAATAATTTGTATAAATTAATTGTTAATCTTTATGTTATCTGTTATAAAAAAAAATTCTAATAGATAGAATGAATTGTTAATATAAGGCAAATAATAGGTGAAATAATGAAGTTGTAATATAGTTAATTTGGAGCTATTCAGATTTAAATTAGATAAGTTGTGTAACTTTTAATTTTGTCAATAATTGTTTAAAGACTTTTTTAACATACTGTATAAGCAGCAAGTCCTCAGGTAATGAAATAGCTACTATTTGTTCAAGCTAAGATCTTTCTCTCCTATTATTTTAATCAAGCAAAGTTCAAGACCAAGGTCTCATTTTTATCCTGATCAGATAATAAAACTATATGGTTTCTAGTTCATACTAAGCTTCAATCCTTTGGTTAGAGTTAAGAATGCATTTCTTCAGAAGTTGTTAAAGAATATCACAATTGACGAGAATCCTTATCACTTTAAGACTCTTACATCATTATAAGGCAAAAGGATTGTTAAAAAATCTGGACTTTTGGATAATGGAAGATATATACCAGTAAAATTTTTTTAACTAGGCATGGCTGCTGAAAGATATTATACTGAAACAACATGACCCAGTTCCTACTAGATCATATAAGAACCTAGGATCCATAATAAGTCATCTCTCTATCGCAAGTAGATAAAAAATCACTGTTCAAAGAAGGTTGGGATCAAGTGTATCCTGGAAGTAAAGGTTTTCATTATGTAATAAATAAGTCTTTTTAGATAATACATGAGAAGGAAATCAAGATCAAGAATAGATAAGTTTCTCAAATGATCAAGAAAAGAAAGAACATTTCAATCAAACATTTCTTATTGAAAAGAGGTCTTAGAAGTAGATCTTTGGAGGAAGCTGGAAATTTTTTTTCAATTTTTATCTTTTTATTTTCTTGTTGTCTATTTAGACATTTTTAGATATCTCTCTTTCTTTTTTTTTCAATCCATCTATTTATAATATCCTATATTTAAGCAGCTTAGTTAGATATACAACAATAATAACCTGCTGGCAATAATGTAATGGACTAGAATACAAAGACACTGCGAAGTAAAATATTGTCTACAAAACTAAACTTAGAGACTTTTATATTTACAACAAGTTAGTTAAATTAGAATAATAGTTTGATTATAGTATGTATAATAAATCACTGTATATAATACCCCCCTTAAATAATATCCAGTAGTATTTAAAAAAATTGGTACTCAATAAATGATTACTACCCAGATATATTAAGCTAGAGCCAATAAAATTACAGTATAAATGGGCAAGTAAGAAATATGTCAGATGATAATAAGACACTAAATATCCTGCCATTTATATTACCCCCTTTCAATAGAATATCCCTCAGGTACTAATCAATTTATTATAGGATAAATTGATTAATATCCGGAATATTGTATGCAGTGGTTTACAGTATTATATTGCTCAAATAAAAATATGCTTATGTTTTCAATTAATTAATAATTCAACAATTTAGCCTGACTACAGATACTTAAAAAATAATAATAATTGGAGTAGATTTTAACAAAGTCATCAATTTCTTAATGAACAAACAATTACTCAATCATCAATTAAATGATAGAACATCCAGCAACTTTATTAATTTTCTTCAAGAATATAACTTTTTGGACTTGTTTAGAGAAATAAATCTATATAACAAAAAATTTACCTGACATAATTCCAGAAATCAATACAGTAGAATCAATCAAATATGAATATCTGCAAAAGAAATATGAAACCTAACAAAAGCCTATATAAACAAAAACATAATATCTCTAATAAACAGTAACCATGTAACTACAATATGTTACCTATAAACATGACAACTTATCATATCAATCCACCAAATATATACACACAAAAAAAGCCAATACAATTGACTTTACACTTCAGAAAAAAACTTGTAGAAATTTCAACAATTAATTAAAACAGCAATCTTAAAACACAAAATCACACACAGGTCAACAGACACTAAATGGAATTTTCTAAAAGACATCATCCTAAAAGTAGCTAATAAATTTATCAAAAAGACCAAACATTATAAAAGGGTTATCCAAAATCAAATCACTTCCTCCCCAATACTCAACAAAATCATAAATCTACTTAAACTTCTCTAATTAACAAAACAAATTAAACAAATACCATATTACTTCAACATAACAAACTACAAGAGT
>CAJVPT010002160.1:0-18512 GCA_910592055.1 Acaulospora colombiana | reverse complement strand
TGACCCACTAATTAATAAAATAGATAGAATGCCTGACTATATCTTATGAACATACAGACAAAATCTCAATAATCTAACCCCAACCAAAATCAACATATCAGTAGTTACTTATATGAATGATACCATCTTTATAACATACAGTAAGATAGAGACAGCTTAAAAACATTATCAATATCACAACTCTTTTTATCCGTTGAATGACATTATGGTAAACCTACATAAATTTGAACTCCTTATCATTAACAATAAACTAAACAATATTAGAATTGGCAACCATACAATTGAACCCGAAGATAAACAAAGTGCAATCAAAGTGTTAGGTATATAGCATAAATCAAAGATAGGGAAAAAACATCAATAAAATTTAATCTAGAAGAAAACCAACTCTATCAGTAACACTGCTGAAAAAAAGTTGAGTATTGACAAAATGCACAAATATATTATAAACAATGTCTTTTTTTCAATGATAGAATATCTAACCCACAATCTAGTTCTCTCATCAACATAGCTAGCAAAAATAGATAGAAGAATCAAAAGAAGTATGAAATACAAAGCCAATCTAGTGCAATCAGTACCAGATCCAATAATATACTTCAAAACCCACTATAGAATTCATAGAATGGTAACAAGATAACTTCAAAAACATGCAGAAGACCTCCAAGATCTCCATAACAGTTTTTCCATAGCTAGACACATATGTTGCAACAGAATACAAAACCTTCAATAGCATGTATAATAAAGTGAAAGTATCTTGAAAGTATGCCCGACCATTTTCAAGAAAGGTCACAATTTCTACCATGACATTCTTTACAACCTACAAACAAATAAGGTAACAATTATATCCACAAGAAGTCAAAAAATCAAGAAACTCTTCATTACATTAGCAAAATCATGGATCAACATTGGTACTCTAGAAACAAAACCTCATTAAGACAATATAAAATCAAATATATCGAATAGATAATTAGTATCTACAAAACAAGACTTCTGTTATGGCATCAGGTCAGTGGTTTACACAACAAATCTATCAAACAAAGAGAGCTAGTAAGGTTTCAAGAACTTACAAGTGTTACAAACAACTTCTCCAAGACTCAAACAACTCCAACAGTCTCAATATATTTACTCAAATTGAATTAGCAACTTTTAGCACAAGTACCTCTGTATGGTACATTACCCTCCTCAATAACAAACTTATCATTGAAAAAAGAACCAGCAACAATTCAACATATGCCAAAATCAGACACTACCAATAATCTGACAACTTATCTCTATCCACCTGCACAGGATGCAAGAATACAAATACAACCAATAGTATAAGCAACAAATACTTCATAAAAATATCAAACTTAAATATAGCAAAAATACCAGTATCATCAACTATCTGCTTGACTTCATCTACCAATGGTGCAAGAAAGCTTTGAATGCAAATATCTCCTAGCAGTATAAACAAATGGTGGTCTCAATTAAATCAATCCATAGAAATGATAAAAACAGACTCTTTGCCAAAGCACATCTTAATACATAATAAACTCATCAAATTAATAGAGGAAGTTTCAGAAGAATTTAAAGAAATTAACAATAGCTTCTCTTATTCATTTAGTATAAATATCTACTGTGACAGAGCGTATAATCTAGTATTAGATCCTGACTATGTAGGCACAGGTATTATTTTATAGGATGAGAAAAACAATGCCAAAGAAATCTCACTATGAATTCAGGCCAAAGGCTTCAGCAATCTCATCAAGCTCCTGATAATTACTATAATATTGCATCTCCCAAAACACAATAAATCCTGTTATATTTTTTCTGACTCAATCACTGCAATCAATAAGATCCAGAAAGCAACTGATCATAGCACTAAAGTATGCAAATTCATCAGAATCACTGATCACATCATTAATACAATTAAATAAAGAAGGCTCAACATCATATAGCACAAAGTAATGATAGAGAATTCTTCAACAAACCACAAATAGATAGATCAACTGGCAAAGAAATGCCTCAAAGACCAGAACTCAATACACTCCACCACATTAACAAAATATATTCATAATACAAACTTACTAATATACAAAGTTTACAATACTAAAGTTATGCAGAGCATCAGGAAAACTATCACAACCTTTATCAAATCAAACAGATACTAGTATGTAACATACTAAACTGCAACTCTAAAATAACAACTGAACAAAGAAAACAAATAGACTGAAAAAACTTCATTCAAAACTTGCATTCATCTAACATCAACTCTTTAACTTGTGATTTATGGGTAAATATGGGTCCCTAAAGGGGGAGACAAGGATATAAGTCAAATATCCCTCACTAGGAAACATTAAAATTTTTAAATTAATAACTATAAAAAAACTATCTACAATTGTTCTCTATTATCCAAATCATTGATTTATAGCATTTCCTGATTTTTGTCCCTATTGAAGTGAAGAATTATGAATTTCATCTCTCAAAAAAGAACATAAGTAATTTGCAAAATTTTATATGCTAAATACTTTAGGGACCTATCATTATCTATGGAACCAAAGACTATGAACATACTCATTCAAGCTCTGAAACAAAAAACTTCTCACAATGATGACACTTCACAAATAATATCCAAGTACATATGCAATAAGCAAATATTTCAGATGTCTGGAAACAAGAACCAAAATCATCCCTTTCTATATAAAGAATATGGCCTAGATATCAAAGATCTCATCGCCACTATTATTAGTAGATAAATCATAGTTAGAATGGACAAACCCTCAATAACAAACTTTAAAACTGAAGTAATTGAAAATGTGAACAGATACAACTCTTGGGATTCCTTATCAGAGGTGATATCATTAAGGATATCACTCAGCTGATCACTATGAATCTCAAAGGCAACAAACTAGAAGAAACAATCAAAGGTATATTCAGATGCATTTGTTTTATTACCTTCAACATCTGGCAAGATAGATATTAGAACTTCTACAAATGAGAACTAAAAAACAAAATCAATCACATGACATTGGAGCATAAAAAACAGAAAATTTCAAATAACAACAACTTCAGAAATTGGCAACAGGCATCAATGCAAACCTAATCACA
Organism: Acaulospora colombiana; assembly: GCA_910592055.1. Taxonomy (NCBI): domain Eukaryota; kingdom Fungi; phylum Glomeromycota; class Glomeromycetes; order Diversisporales; family Acaulosporaceae; genus Acaulospora; species Acaulospora colombiana. The sequence goes on along the minus strand of CAJVPT010002160.1, from coordinate 15,428 downwards.
AATATTATCAATGGAAACACATCCATTTTCGAAATATACTCAATACACACTAATGGAGCCTAGGCATGTTGATTTCTCTAAAAGAGACAACAAGTCATAGGAGATTCTTTAGTGACAATTGGCTTTCTTAGAAGGTAAATAGGAGAAACATAGAGAAAATAGATCACAAAATTGCTTTGTAATTTAAAGTAATATATTCTCTTTTATATCTAATAAAGCGAACCTGTTTTTGATACAAAAAAAAAAAATAATAATAATATACAATATATATAACTCTTTCTACTGATTCTCTGATCACATACAAAAAAGATGTTTGCAAGAAGTTTTATACTTTCTTGCTTAATAAAGTCTTTATACTTTTATTAAAACAACTTTAAGCTTATCTTCATTTATCTCTTCTATCCTCCTTTACTTGTTTATAAACTCCTTTGAATAAAAACTTGGTCTCTAGTGGCCTGAAAATACTCAAGTACATGCTTCCTCTACTAAAGGCAAGAAGATTCTAGGAAGTAAAAGGACTGATAAGTGAAATGTCACCTTATAGAGCTGGAAGCGACAAAAAATAAAGGTTCTGTTAGTAGGAGAAGATTTATTTTCTATCTTCTCACATACTATCTTATACCTTACTGTTTTTCATGATTTTCTTGAGATATTTTGCCTATCTCAGTTTGACCTGAATTTTTGGTAGCCCAACATCACTTGGCATCTAATTGGTTGATATGAAACATATTAGTAGCTGAATATAAGCAAGCTTATATTGATTATCTCATATATTCTGATAATATCATTGGTGATTGAAAGAAAAATCAAGGATACAAACTCTTTCACTTCTCCAAATAAAGTTTAGCTAAAGCAAAAAAATCATGAGGCTATTAGGATGGATACTAAATTCCCTAGGTAGTAAAAAGATGATTATTTGTTCAAGCTGAGGCTTTCAACTTCTTATCATTTTAGTTAGGCAAAGTACGTGAAGGATATTATTTCCTTATCCCAGTCAGGCTATAAGATCAAAAAGCAAAGAAATATAAAACACTCCTTTTCTAGGATTGAGAATGCATTTCTTTAGATATTATATAATAATATCACAATCAAGATGAACACCAGTAAAATTCTTTTAACTAGGTGTGGCTATAGAAAAATATTAGGAGTTATTCAACAAGACTAAAGTTACATAAGAACCTGGGGTTCACTATTAGTTATCTTCTTCTGTGCAAATATATACAAAATCAAGACTGAAAGAAAGGAAGTGTTGAGAAAAACACTGAATTTGAGTAGGTGATAAGTACCTCAGATGGTCACAAGAAAATAATCAAGAGTACAGATAGATAAGTTCCTCAGATAGTCAGCAAAAAGAAAGAAAAGTTGACCCCTAATTAAAAGAGATTTTTAGTAAAGGTCCTTTGAAAAACATGAAGTATTTTTAATTTTAATTTTTTTTTATTTTATTTTCATATAGTGTATTTGTATATTTTTAGATATTCCCCTTTTCTTTTATTTTTCCTTTTTTCTTTTGTAGTTTCTTAAATTCAGTTTCTTGAAAAATAATAAATAATAATAACCTGTTGGCAATAATGGGTAAGTTAGGAGGATATTTACCCAAAACTTAGTCCAGAGTGAAATATTGTTCCCAAAATTGCACCTAGAGGCTGAAGCTCTTTTGAGAATTGAAAGCCATTGATAAATATACTAATATGAGTCTTTTAGTTTAGCTATAATTAATGATGGGTCCTTAAAGTATTTAGCATATAAAATTTCGCAGATCACTTATGTCTTTTTTTGAGGGACAAAATTCATAACTCTTCACTTCAATAGGGACAAAAATTAGGAAATGCTATAAATCAATGATTTAGATAATGGAGAACAATTGTGGGTAGTTTTTTTATAGTTATTAATTTAAAAATTTTAATGTTTCCTAGTGAGGGACATTTGATTTATGTCCCTGCCTCCCCCTTTAGGGACCCATCTTTAGCTATAATACAATTGTTCTATGTATCTCTATCAGTTTTCTTAATGATTAATAAATACATAGTACTGGTCTGACCACGGGTTAAAAAAATAATAATAATAATATACAATATATATATAATATATTGTGTATATAATTTTATTTATTTTATAATATTAATATTATAATAATATATACAGTATAAAAAAAAAACTCTTTTTACTGACAAAAAAAAAAACTCTTTCCCATAACCAACCAGATCCTTAAAAATTTCCTTTTTTGGAAACTTTTCAGATAAAAGGCAAAGAAAGATAACAAGTTACAACAGAAGTCCCAGAGCTTCCAACAACCCTCTTACAATTATGGAGTATACCTTGAGATATGACAAAAGAGCTGGCAAAGAACTGGATCTGGCCAGAACCCAACCATATGCAAAGAAACCCATCACAACAGTAGCCAAGAAGCCCTCATAATCAATGGTAACCATTATCTCCAACAATGACCTTCAATCCAACAACAACACAACTACACAACAAGAAACAATGCTACAAGAAAATCAACAACAATAAATAGAATATTTACCTCAACAAAGCCAGGAATCAGAGGTATCAATCTCTTCATGGAGTGATATAGTAGAAATACAACTCAACACAACCAACTAACAGAGTGAACAACAAGAAAAACATTAAAGAAGAACCATCACCCAGAAATCACAAACAGCTCAAAAAACAGTCCAGATGAAGAGATGAAAACCGAAGAGAAAAGCAACTTAGAACAAAAATGGTTTACTATTTTCAAAGGCAAAAATAGAAAAACTGACAATCCTCAAGGCAGATCAAAACCTAAATTACCATTTGACAGAACAATCTAATATGGACGAGAACGATACAAGGTCGGCATCTTAGCAAAACTAGTCAACGGAAAAACTATATATCAAAAACTAGAACACATCATTCTAACCCTCAACTTTTCTAAAGGACTTTTGATAGTATATAGTGAAGGAAAAAAAGAAGACATGCAAATTATTGCTATCTTTGCAAATTAATATGCAGTGGAACACACAATGACTATAGAGCTCCCAGAAATGGACAACAACAGGCTGATGCACATGAAAACTGACTATCAACAAATCAATAAAGGGAACTCCATAGTAGTGTGGGACATCCCCTTAAATACAAGATTCATAGAAGTCAGACAAGCCTTTGCCAAACATGGTCAAATCCAAGGCATCACTATGAAAATCCAAAACTTGTGGCAATGTGCCACAATCACTTTCTAAGATCAAGTACTCAAATACAAACTAGTAAATACTAGAAGCACCCTAATCAAAAGAGATTCAGTGAGAATCAATAATGCAGAATAAACACTTCAACAAATGAAACAAAGATATAAGATCATCGCTAAACTAACAAACCTCTTTCCAACACATCAGCATGAGATATCAAAAACATCCTCATACAATGCAAGGAATATACATGCTACATTTCAAGAGCAGCAAACAAGGGTTATAAACCTAAAATATTTGCAGTCATCAACTTTGAAACACAATAAGACCTTTTAGCAACAGCACAAACACAATATCAACAAGGAGAAACAATTCTCTCATTCACCCCAATATTAATAAAATTATATGCAATATACGATGTGCCTTCTCACCTAGCCAAAAACTGTCCCACCAAGAAAAGGCACCTCCAATGGGACACTTACAACAAAAACCAGGCAACTAAATTCAAAGACCTCTACAATAAATTCAGATCAGAAAAAACTTCATTAATTCATAACATCAACAAATCAAGAACATTCAAAATATCAAAAGCAGTAACATATATAACAACAGTTTCTCGCATAACCAAACCAAAACAAGAGAACCCAATAACCCTCAAAGATATTGATAATATCCTCAGAAAAATCCAGCAACAACTGAACACTATCAAATATAAAGTGGCAGAACTGGACAAGCATATTATCAATCTGAAATGCTATGATGAAGAATACTACAAATCAATGGATAGTGAACAAACACCAGTATCGCAAGACTCAATACCTATATTACAATCCAATAGCATACAATCCACACTTGAAGACAGCTTTGAAGACTTTAGAAATACATAAATATAACCCTTTTCTTCCATCGATGGGATACAAGACAAAATGAACCAAATTTTCATCACAATGGATGCTTTAACTCAGATCTCAATCAAGACTATCGACAATCAATAACTATGGGAAATACATACAGCAATTTCAACAATAATAATGAACATGCGAATATAAACATAATATATAACCATCAAACTAACAACCCCAATAACCTTTCACTCAGAACACAACAACTTGTAACAAATCCATTATTGTAGACTCAAACTCTACAACAGATGAAAACACTGATATACCATTATCAAAATTCTATGACAATCTCAAATCCTCACAAGGAAAATCAGTCACATCAATAAACAATACTATCATATTACATAAACAATATTCCGAATACACTCCAAATTATCAAATCACAGGACAAACCTAGAATACCTTTACAACAAATGTTAGAGATCTCAAATTGAATCCAGGAAAACTACTCCTCTGAGTTTATGTTTGAATTTGAATAGTAGATCTATTGTGATGATTCTGTCCTTCCATATATGCTTTTTATAAATATGTTTGACTAGGTTTTTTTCAATTAATAGTGCTACTTCAAATCTTTTATTTGATTACTTGTATTGCTCCATATGGTTTGGTAGTCATGAAATTGGATGAATTTTCCTTTTATGTTGTTAAGGTTTGTTTCTATGAATGTGAAGATACTCAAATCAAAAGTGCACCAAAGAAATCCTTAAACTAATCAATGAAGCAAAAGCCTCAAATAGTCAAATTATAATACTAGGAAACTTCAACTCAGTTCCTAACCCTAGCATAGATATGCCCAACTCAAAGTTTTCAAAGGCAAAGTAATACATTCCAATGGGAAAGCTCATATAACAATTATCAAACAATAAATTCATAGATACCTTTCGAAAAATCAATTCATACAGCATCCAACACACATGGAGCAATACAGAAGACACAGTCAATAGAATCGACCAAATATAGATCTCTCCATCATTACTCTGGTTTCTCATAGAAGCACAAATACAAGAAATCAACAAAGAAGTAATGGAAACTGATTACAATGCAACCTACTGTAATATACAACACTGAAACACTAACCCTCCAGAATCAAACAGATATAGATCACCATCCAATACCAGATATAATTGGTAGGATACACTCCAAGAGAAATGAAAAGATTTCAGAGAACACATACAATCCAAGCTCGAACAATCATGGGATGAACTTAATATCTCCCCAGATAAAGTGAACAAAAAATAGAACCTCTTAAGAGATACTATTCTACAAAGTGTAACCCTTTACATAAAAAAATACAAGGAAAAAAGAGATCACCAAAACCACCTAGCCCTTCTACTGATGCTCTATACAAACACTCAAAAATCCATTCATTGGACAAATAACTTCTTAACAACAACCCACCATCAGATCACATTCTCAAGAAAATCAAGTTCATATTTAATAAACTAGTCAACAAATACTCTATCACCATAGACTCTCCAAAGGAGCCCTCTTGTCTTGTAAATATTGCAGAATGGATCAAATCCATCAAAAACACAAGAGACATATATAAAGCAATCTTCAATAAACTGTGCAGAAACAGACAATCAGAAGTCATATCTGAATGATTACTAAGAAGACAATTATACTTCAACACCAACAAAAAACAGATGATCAGAAACCTATTAGATGATCCAAAAAGATACATCACACTAGACAAGCTGATTGCACATAAACTGGAGAAAACAATCATCACAAATCCAGAAAAAATCAAAGAAACAGTCAGGACACATTACCAAAACTGGATCAGTAAACGTAACATCAAGATGATCCATTCCACAATATGGGAGGAAAAATACAAACCACTGCAACAAGTGAACAAGAAATGGTAACTAATGCAATCAACACCATTACAGTAAAAGAGCTCCAAGAGATACTTAGGAAATGCTCCAACAAATCAGCACTAGGACCACTAGAAATCCCTTATATTATACTAAAAAAACTCATTAAAAAAACAATAAACCATATCACAGACCTCTTCAAAAATGTACTACAAACAGATAAAGTATCAAATGAGTAGAGCCAGGGTAGTATATATTCTATCTACAAATCAAAACCATAGGAAAACAATATCAATATAATACGACTGATCACTCTTTTTGAAATAACACAAAAAATATTTACAAAAATCATCAACAACAGACTAGCTAAAATCCTCACTATCCACCAAATCTTATCTGAACACAACTGGGCAGCTCTCTCAGGTTGCAGTATACAAGAACTTATTTACATAATTAGAGCAATCCAGGATAATACAAAACAACATGGAAACAAAGCATAGATCCTGAGCCTAGACATGACAAAATCCTTTGACTCAGTAAACATTCAAAGACTCAAATTAACACTTCAGTGAATCAAATGCCCAGACATTATCATTCAAATTATCTTGAACATCTGTGACAACAGACAAAACCATATTATTACACCATTTGGACCATTACTACAATACATAGTAGAAGATAGAATCGACCAAGGAGACACTATATCACCCCTACTCTGGAGAATTTTTTATGACCTACTCCTATTTCTGATCTCAAAAACACGAAAGGGGTACACCCTCATATCAAAAAAATGAAAGAAATCCATAGTACCACCAACTATCTCAACCCAAAACATCTCATACCTAGCATTTATAAATGACATTACTCTAATAACAAGTAGTCAAAAAAGACTACAAAAAATAAGTAACATCTGCTCAACTTTTTTTACAATTAATGACATTCACATCAACACATTCAAATCAAATCTGTTAGTCCTCAATTCTGCATATGACCCAAACAATCAGATCCTAATCCACAAACAACCAATTACAATACTTCCACAAAATCAAGTAGTCAGAATCCTAGAAATATACCTGGAAGGCAAAGAAGCAAAAACATATCAACAACATTTGATAAAAGAAAAAATACTTAAATATGCCAACACGATCAAATGGAAAGCAACAATAAACAAACAAATCAGATATTACATAATCAAGTCTGAACACCAATGGTAACATACCTCCTATCAGACATGGTTCTCACAAAATCAAACTGTAACAAAATCATGAATATTTTAAATCTCATCTACCAACAAAACTTAATCTGACAAAAACAGTACTCAACACAATCCTATACAACCCACTAGAATATAGTTTCTTCCATCTCTGGGACAGACAACTACTACTCCATGCCAACAACTGGTATAAAGAATAAACAGACAAGATATCATAGAAAAAATCATCAGCATGCATCTACAGGAAGTGCAAATAGATGGTGATCATCAAATTTATAACAAGCATACAATTCATAGACCCATTTCTACCTCAAGGACATAACTTTACACATGATCTCCTCTTTCTTCTCAGACAACATGGATATATAGAAATAGCACAAAATCTTCAAATCTTCAAAGAAACTGACATAACCATCGAAGAAATAACAGAATCAAGGTGGTATAATGAATACAGAAAACAGCTCATAACAAACCATATTCTTTTCCTAAATCAAATTACTAATTATATAGGATCCAGACTAGCAGCATGGGTAAAAATAATAATGGCAAATAAGAAACTAAACAGAAAAACACCCAATTTCGTTCAAAGAAATCCAACAAAACCAAAAAATTTTAACCTTAATTGAAAACAGATAAATATACACACAAAACACAAAAATCAATCACAGAATAGCAATAGAAACACCAAATCAAGAAATTAAATGGACTGCATTACAAGGAACCAACACAAGTATCATCGGTAGAAAGTGAGCTATCCAACAAAACACAGTCAAACTACAACATTACATTAGAGCCAATAATAACTGCTCCTCCCTAAAAGAATGTGACGGGTGCCCCTTGAATACCACAGGAAAACAAGGAGAATGTATCTTCTACAAAGAAAAAAATAGCTTGATTAGTATTACAGTTCACAAAAGCAAAACTAGCTCAAGAAACTCATCCTTCAAAAAATTTTGCCAAAGAAGTAGAATATCACCTGACAGCCTCAACAATATTCTCAAAGACAAATTTTTATATCCAAACCTTCCTTCACTACCAACCATCCTCAATAGTCAAATAACAATCAACAAAACTATTATCAAAAGATATCTCAAGACAACAGAACAAATAATCAAGGAACTGACAACAATACATCACAAAATAGAAAAACTCCATAAAATCCTAGTCTTTACAGATGAATCTTTATACTCAAACCAAAAAATAAGATTCAGTTGCACATTACCCAAAGATCAGATATCTGTTTCCAAGGAAAAATAAACAAGTATCCATTCTCCACAAGAGCAAAACTCACTGCAATACTCACTTTTCTTATAACAGCATCTGCCAACCACACAATCACCATTTGTGGTGATAGTCAAGCAGCTCTAGAAGCAATAAACAAGGCACAAATGAATCCAGTCAACTTAAGAACACTTAAAAATAATAATCTAATCAATACTATAACTCACATTATAGAAAACCAAAAACTTTCTATTATCTGGAAAAAAATCAAAGCTCACAGCAATGACAAACACAACAATAGAGCAGATTTCCTAGCAAAAGAGGCAACTCTACTAGGAAAGGTAGCTGAAATCGAATGCATACCAATTAGAAACAATACAGTGAATTGGATACAAAAATAAAATGGACATACCCTAGACAATACAATCACAACCTTCATCAAAAACTTAATTAGTACAAAACATATTCTCAATTGAAAAAGCCTTAATTGCAACCTCACAACAACTGACAGTACCTCCACATTAAATAACATAGCATAGAAGGCCTCACTTATTAACAAACCACTTTCAAAACTCACAACAGGACCTACCAATTGAGAGGACCACAATAGTAGATCCTTTAGATACAGACTTTGGAACCTAGAACTATTTACCAAGAAAAAATTATACAGAAGAGCAGTAAACACTTATATGGACAACCAATACCTCAACTGCCAACAAATAGAAACTAACACACACTGCATAATATGCAAGGAAAATGGAGCAGACATCTACAAAAAATTATAGCCATAATCAATAAAGAAGTCAGTAATAGATCAAACATATCCACAAAACACAACCTCAACAAAGACCTCAACAAACAGGCAAAACTTTGGACAAATTAAGTCAAGAATTACATACTGTAGCAAGAGGAACCCTTACGATGGACTTAATAAAGACTATAAAAAAATACACACCAGCAGAACACCACAAAGAAACTATCAAAAGCATCATCAACAGACTCCTCAAGATACAAGAAAAATGAAACTGAAGGTGTGACAACTTCATACAATGGGAAAAGAAGTATAATATCACTGTAAAAGACAAAAAACAATGGCAACCCATAATTATAAAAAAGAATATACACAAATCCTGCATTCCAGGTATCAACACACTAATGACACATGCTAACTATCACTGGATTAACTGGAATACAATCTATTCATTTCCAACAAAATTTTTATGGGTCAGATAGAGCCTTGGCAAATTAGTCAAGTATATACCAGTACTTGGCAATAAGCCATATGGTGGAAAGATTTTTCTTAGTGAGTTTACTTAGATAGATAGAATGATAAAATTGTATAAAATAAATTTGTACATATCCATCATAAAATATCTAATAAACAAGGTATAAGCCACCCATTTTTTTTTAAAAAAAAAAAAACTCTTTCCACTAATTCCCAATTTTTCAGAAAATTTTCTTTTTTGATAATTTTTTGAGAAAAAGAAAAATCAGTCAAAAAAATAAGAGAAACAAGAAAAATTATCTTTACAACTAAACAACTTACAAAAACAAGTTCAAGAACTCTTTACAAAGTACAAAAGAGATAAGTTTTACAAAATTATTAACTTCTACTGCATAAATTTTTTCTTTTAGAAAAAAAAAAACAAGAAATATAGAATCACAATAAGCTTTTAAAAGTTCAACATCAACCTCACAAAGCTTCTAGCCAGGTCAGTGCAGGTTAATACTTTTCTAGATATTAAGAGAAGCTTCATAAGCAATAACTCAAATTGATAAATCAGTTCAGGTATAAATACTCATAAAATTTAGAGAGACATTCAAGCTTCATTGATTATATAGTAAAGAAGCACATACATCACAACAATAGTATTTTAATAATATTACATTATACAAATACAGATATATATATTTTTTACAACAAGCTTAAAAGACATGTCAAATAAACAACATTAATTCACTTTCTATATATTTATACAAATTATTATTAACAACACTATAATCTCATGTGTTTACTATTAACTGATCAACAATATCAATAATTTTTTTTTTTTAAGGAGTAACAAAGCTCAATCATACATGTAAAATATATATCTGTACAAGGATTTCAGTTATATATAGCATGCATCTAGCTATATACATCTCAGAATATATATACAGGAATTTTTAGGTGCCTCAATGTAAACTCATTTTTAGATTATCAGCTTGTCAATATGGTTTGTTGCTGGAAGAAGCCCAGCTATCCAACTACCTACATCTATATTATAATTCCCTTGATTCTCTCATAAGTCTCTAGGCCTGTAACAGGACCTCTTTCATATCTCATCCCATCAGATATTCTTTTTATAGTACTTATTACAGTATGCCTACGGAATATCTACGTGGAGTCTTAGATGTTGTCTCATCTTGCTGGTAATCCTTTTTACATGACTTATTACAGTCTGTCTATGGAGTGACTATGTAAAGTCTTTGATGAATATTGATTCTTTAATAGAAACTCTCTTTTAACTAACGTGCCTAAACTCCACTAGTACTCTAATTTTTATGGCATGCAGATCTTTAGCCTATCTATAGAAGTTTATTGAAACCTGTCTTTTTGTGACGAGGTGACTTCAGCATTAAAACTGGCTGAAGTGTCTTGTTATCTTTAGATATTCTGTGATCAGATGGGTCTTAGCCAGAAGTAATTCGATCATTATTATGGAACAGATGGGATTTTTTGTATCACTTAGGCTTAGGTGATATTGCTTTACAGTGGTATTGAACTCAGAAACAGTACTTGGTGACCTGGGAGCACTACCACTGTACTATTGATCCACAGGTCACAATATCCATAATATTATCACAACATATATATGAAATAAATATTATCAATACATCATAACAAATAACATAATTTTTCCATATTACCAAAATAATAATAAGGAATAAACAAATTTGCAACATATGTCTAAAAAAACATAGCAACAATTATTAGTAAAACATAACAATATCAAACACAGTCAACTTACTTACTATCACGTGATCAACATGTCTATAAGGAAATACAAACTTTTACAGATTACTAAGAAGAGAGAAGCATATATTATAGCGACCTTGATTCAATTGTCAAACAAATACGATCAATAACAAAAACTATGAACAACACAAACTTTTTTTAATATTACTTCAACTCAAGAAGTCACCATGAACCTCACTTTAGGTTCAATCCAATACTCGATTATAGATAGTATTATTGTTAAAATTTTGAATATCAATTATACTATCTTTATTAAAGTCAATGTTCTTAGACAACATATCCTTTATCTATGGATTCAAGGACAAGAAAAAGAAGAAAATCTTCTAGCTATATTCTTAGAGAATAAATACTTAAATATAATAGAACAAGCTAAGCAAGCATAATACTTTTCATAAAATATTATGTCAAGTCAGACAACATCCAAAAACCATTTTTCTATAAATAGCTTATCAGATAAGGCATAGCCATAGAAGTTTAAATAACCACAACAATAGAAATTCCAAATGTTGTTGAAATTGAAATGGAAGATAAAAAGCTTGAAGACAATCAAAATAAAAGTTATCAGTGAGAAGATTAAAAGAAATAATATAGTTGAGCAATATATATACAAGACAAAAAATAGATCAAAGATATACAATATCAATCCCTTTATATCAAGGTGAATAGTGAATATAAAATAAGTGTGTTTACTTTCAGGCTTCCAAGAAAAACTGAAACAGAACAAATAGTATACTTGCAAAATATATTAGGCTTGTCAAAAGATTTTTAACTCTTCAAAAAAGAATTTATCAATAGCAATACATGGATAATATTCTGTTGTGAAAAGGAGGAAGATATATTACAATATCTCAAAAAGATTAATAAAAAAAAGGAAGAAAACTTTACTATTATATTTATAGATACAAAGAAATGGTTAGACTCTATTTAACCACCAAATAAAAAAGTTTTTTAGCAAATAAAAGATAGGAAAAAACCTTATTGGTGATTATATTTATAGACAGTGATTGAAACCATTTACATTAAGAAATCAAATCTGCTTTCAATAAATATAGACATATAACAAACATTCATATTTATAATTATTCATGATCATAACAATGAACCAAGATATGTATTACCTTTCATAAGAAATATATCAACCTTGAGAAGAAATGGATAATTCATATCAATATAAAAACTATTAGAACTATTTTCATCCAATATGAGCCTAATAATAATGAAATTAATAAATTATTAAATAGTATAATTCACAATCATTACAACTATATGGAACAAATAACACTATTACTGGTTTAATCACACAAGCAGTCAAACATATCAAAGCCAAATCATGTTATATCTCTAGAAATCCATATATACTAAAAAGAAGTGACTATGCAGTAATTTGCTTCTTATTAACACAAGATCTGAATAATGCTTTAAAATAGTATATATTTATTTATGGCTATAAACTCATCTAAAATACTAGAGAATATTTTAAACAAGAACAAAGCCATTCTCAAGAAAGATAAGATTACATCAGCAAAAGTGCTAGAGAATTCTTTGAAAAAAAAATGATATAAGATGAAAAACTGATTTACTGTATACAAAAAGTAATAAAGATAATGAAGAGAAAGTTTACTTCAAAACATTATACAACAAACTTTACTTAAGACAATTGGATCAAACTGATATCAGAAGCAATATTAGAGCCAATTGGTATGCAATATCTGAAAATAAAACAGAAATAGAAAAAGATTCTAAAAAAAAAATAGATTTAAAAAGAAGGAAAAAAAGGAAAAAATGTAACTTCAAAGGCAACAAACATACTATTAGAACAATAGAAACTTCTCAATATTTTGTCACTAGTAGTAATAAAGAGCAAATCAAATATTGTTATAGAAAACATTAGTACAATAGATCTGACACTAGTCGAAATTGTGTCATTTGACTACCGAATTATTGCAGAATTTGACAAAAATTAATAATAAAAAGATTGATGAATTATTTATAATTGCTACTACTTGCATTAAAAATATCAGCAAAAAATCAGCAAAAAATATCAGCATACTACAAAAAAAAATTCAACACAAAATCTGGCAATATTGTGGCAAAAAAATTAATACTGCAGAAAAAAAAATTGATACCGTGATAAAAAATTCACAAAAAATTACTGTGGAAAAAAATTTAGTAAAAAAAATTACTGTGTAAAAAAATTCAGCAAAAAAATTATTAAAAAATTACAAAATCAATTGACTAAATTATTTATTATTTTCCTCTTCCTTCTCTTTCTCCTCCTTCTCTTTCTTCTTTTTTACTTGCTTTTTTTTTTTTTTAAAGATCTCGGCTTGACTCTTTTAAAACTAGCTCCAATTGATTTTACCCTGTCAAATATTTTCTGAGATTTTTTGCTTTTTTCTTCTAACCTAACTGCCCCTGAATTTCACTTATTTGTATACTTTCCCCAGTTTGTTTCTCACCCTCTGAATACATTAATAATTTCTTATATTTAGTAATTTTTTATCTTTTGGATTTATCTGTCAATTTTTTACCTTTTCCTATTTCTTTTTCTTGTTTACATTCTGAAATTTCTTCCAAACTATATATCCAATTCGGCAAGCCTTCTGGTAGAGTTACATAATAGAAATATGAATCATCACGATATCATTTACAAGTTGGCTGGAATACTTGAATTGATTTCAAATGTACATTCAAATATTTCAACAAATCCTTTAACTATAAGTAATTATAATTAATATTGTAATTATTCAGCATAAAATATTTTACTGAAAAATACCTCTTTAGAATATTAACTATAATCATATATATTTATTCTTCTTTTAATAGGATTTCCTGAATCAGTATCACATTTTTCAGGTGAATGCACCTTTATTCTTTAATTATATCAGTTAAGTTATTCTAATATTTGAAAACTTTTTTTGACCTTCATTTAACAAGTGATTGTGTGCTTTTAATTCTTCATATTCTTTTCTTAATTGTTCATTAAAATTTAATACTTGAAAGTAGTATAAATGCAGAATATTATTAATCTTACTTTATTTAAACAACTATTTGCATGTAAGCAACAATTGTCAGCTTCCAGTTTTTCAGTTTCTGCCTTCTGATATCTTCCTCTCTGATAGTGATGTAAAGTACTAACTATTCATTTATTTGCTTTCATGAGGAATTAAAATATGGGGCCATGAATTTTATTAATTCGGGTATCAATTTTTATAATATTTTTTTATTTATAACACTTGAAAAAACTTCATTTACCCTCAGTTTATATTTATCAGGAATGATTTTTATCTTCGATAACCAGTTTTACTGATTTTGTTTCTTTACTACTCCTCCTAGATTGAATTCTTTAGCACTTTTCTAAACTCAGCAAACTTTCAGATTCTGATATATTGGCTGCTCTAGATTCTATAACAACTATAGAATCAAGTTCAGGTTTCACAGATTTGAGCTGATCAATTTCCTTTTTTAAATCTTCTATTTCATTTTTTGCTATTCTGATTCTTTGAAAAACTTGGTGTTAATATATTCCATTAGGTCTAATTGTTTTACAAATTTGACATTTTTTCTTTCTAGTGTTTCGACCTGTGCACGTAATTCCTTATTTTCTAAGTAAATCAGTTGGTTAATAAAGATAAATTTTAATAATTCAGCAATAATTTAATTTTAAACTTTTTCAATATCCTCTTTGGTAAAAGTTTCGGGTGACAATTCAACTTCCAGTATTGATATTTACACAACTTTAGATGCCAATATTTCAGGCAGTACAATAGATAGCCTTCTTCTAAGCAATTCAGCAGCCATAGTAGAGATTGAAGATTTGGCATCAGGTGTTACTAAATGAACTGTTGCCACTTCTGATGCAGTTAATATGAAAGAATTTTGTAATGGCAGGGAAGATTGCGAAGGTAAGGACAGCTGTTCTCTGTAAAAAGCACATCCAGTTGATTTTTTTTGTTCAAACATTTTAAATATTGGAAAGAAATATTAAATTAAAGGGATATTTAAATAAAATTATTCATATTGTTTTAATATAATTTGGGATTGCATACAATATTATACTATTATTTATTATATTATATTACAATT
>CAJVPT010002159.1:0-18515 GCA_910592055.1 Acaulospora colombiana | reverse complement strand
TTTCTCTCTTGTTTAAAAGACTTTTGTCTTGTGTAGTGGCTGGCTTCTGGTTTTTCCAAGAAAATTGCCAAAAAAGGGAATTTTTTAGGAAATTTAGAATCAGCGGAAAGAGTTTTTTTTTTAATTAATTATTTTATTATTTTATTATTATAATATAATAATAAGTTTAAAAAGTAAAAAATTATAAATTATTTTTTTCTGAATAAAAAGAAAGTATTAAGTAGAAACTGAATTTAAATATATAATAAGTAACTTAATTAACTATAAAATGCTAATTAAAGTCTTAAATAAATAAGTACTTCAAATAGTTATAAAAAAAGAATATTTTAGAAAGATTACTTTTAATAAAAAAATTTTTAATCATAATTTTTTTAAAAAAATATATAACTTTTTTTTTTTTTTTTATAAATATATTTATCTATTTTAAAAAATTTTTTTGTTTTTTTATTTTTTTTTCTATAATAATTTCTCAAAATCAATTTTTTTAAAAAAATAAATAATAATATTTAAATTAAAAGAATGTCTATTTAAAATTTATAATATTGTTTATAAAATTATACTTGAAATTAAAATTATAAAAAAAAAAACTCTTTCCACTGATCCCTTTTTCCTTAAAAAATTTATTTTTTTGATAATTTTCTTAAAAGCATATTAAAACAAAAAGAATTAACAATTCATTTGAGTAAACAACATTTCAAACAAGATAACAAACAAGCAACCTCACATAAATAAATAAAAAAAGATAAACAAAACAATAAATCAACAATTTATCCTCCTTTACATATGTCTAATATAATAAAAGAACTGAAAATTATGTGAATTGCAAAGAAGAAAAAGCTTCATATCCTCAATACAATAGTCAAAATAGTTAAAAAGTATAACAGAGAAAAAAAACATAGACTATTTAAATTATTTTCAATACTCTCACTATACAAGACAAGTCCAATTAAATATTGGGACTAGTAAAATATTTGATACTTGATAGTATTTTTACAAAAATTCTAAATATAGATTCAACTATATTTATTAAAGATGAAGTCCTTAATCACATATTCTATATTTATAGAAACAAGGTCAAGAAAAAGAAGAAAACTTTATGATACTCTTCCTGGAAGAAAAAATTAAATGTATTTTGAACAAAATACTACTATAAATGATTTATTCCCTTACATCCTTCAAACTTTTCAGATCAAAGGCAAGTTTACAAACTCTATAATAGAATATTCAACCTCAAATAAGAATACCTTTTCAAATGAGAATATGAAAATTCAATCAACAATCAAAATTAAAATTCCAAAAAACACTGAAATCAAAAGGGATAACAGAGAATTGAAAAAAAAGCTTGAAGAAAAATATAAAATAAAAAATATCCAGAAAAGAATTGAAGAAGAAAATATAATAAAATAAACCTCTTATAATATATAGAATAGACATAAGCTATCTAGCTTAAATCCATTTCATATAACTAAAAAAGAAGAATTCAAGATTGGAATTCTTAACTCTAGAATATCAAAAGATATAAAAAAGAACAAATAACTTATTTTCAAGATGCTCTAGGTCTATTCAAAGACATGTTACTGTTTAAAAAAGACTTTCTTAATGGTAATTCCTGGACAACTTTTACCTTTGGGAAGTTGAAAATACTTTATAATATATAGAGAAGATCAATAAGAAAGAAGGAGAAAACTTTACCTTAATTCCTATACAAGCAGAAAAATGGAAAACTTTATACTCATCACCTGAAAAAAGGTTTTTCAAACAAGAGATAGCAAAAAAAAGAAATAATATAGTAGTTGTTATACTAATTAATCTTGACTGCAGCCATACTTGTCAAGAAATTAAGGCTGCCTTACAGAAATATAGAAAGGTCTTAAGTATTTATATTTATAATTACTCTTGCTTTTAAAGAAGAATTAAGGCATGACTTATTCCAAATCAACAAGACTTAGAGAATAAATGGTTTATATAGTATATATTAAAATAGATATCTTTAGAGCAATTTTTACTCAAAATAAATTAGACAATAATGAAGTTGATGTTATTCTCAAAAATTATAACAGTCAGTTTTTACAATTGTATGAAATATATAATACCTTCATAAGTCTTATAACAAGATTAATATAATATGCAAGGGGCAAAGCATATTTATATATCAAGAAATCCATTCACTCTAAAAAGAAGAGAATATGTAATAATTTGTTTCACAATAATAGAAAATCTATACAAGGCTTTGAGACAATATATATTTATATATGGTTATAAACTTAGCTAAAGTGCCAAGGAACACTTTGAAAAAGAAACATGCAAGGCAATTAAGAGGCTCAAACTAAAAACAGTAATAATAATAAAAAAAAAGCCTATTCTGAAACAACATGTGTTAAACTGCACTTAAGACAACTAGATTAAACTAACATTAGAAGCAATATCAAGGTAGGTTGATACATATTATATAAGAAAGACTCAGAAACAAAAAGGGACTTTAAGAAAAGGATAGATTTAAAAAGATAGGAAAAAATAAGAAGACACAATTCTTAAGACAACAAATACATTACTGGAACAACAGAGACTCCCAAACATTTTACTACTGATAGTAACAGGAAGTCAATAAATTATTATAATAGAAGAAGAAGTTTATACAATAGATTTAAAGATTCTTATTCTAAAAGTGAAATGATCAAGACCCTCTTTATCAGATTCTAAATAACTTCAAATAATTAAATAATAGAATAAATCTAATTGAAAAGAAAATAGGTAATTAAAATAGGATAAGAGGAAGGTGATGAAACAATCACTCCTATAATTAGCATCAGTTTAATCAAAGTATATTAGGAGAAAATCTGACTCACAAGAGAAAACAAACTTATCCTGGAAAAAAGGTATTATTATAAAGGAAATAGTAGACTCCAACATAAATTCTTCCAATATAATATACATTATATCACTAGATAACTTTATTAGCACAATCAAAAAGAACACTAGTAATAGAATTGAAAAGGAGTATATATTATATAACAAGTAAACTATAGATAACTTTATATTAACTGATATTATTTCAATTGAAACATATAATATTAGAGAAATTAATACTAGCCTAAATTAACAAAGGCTATATAAACTTATACAAGAACTTAATATAGATATTATAGGTATCTGTGAAACTAAGCTAACAAATAAAGTAACAGAATTCACTTTAACTTCACAATAGATATATAAGTTTTTTCACAATACCAATTAAGAAAAATCCAAAATATTTGGAGTATGACTTCTCATTAATAAGAACATTGAGAAAAAGTTAGAATCTATTGAAAAAATAGAAGGCTATATAATAGAAGTCAATTTTCTATCAATAAGATACAAGCTTTGTATCTGTTGAGTATATCTACTATTAGAGAAAACTGTTAGTAGATGGCTACAACAACTTTTTCAAAACAAAATTCTAGACAAACAGAGAAATCACTTTAAGATTATAATTATTAAGATTTCAATACAGTTATTGATCCAATAGCAGATTGACCATTCACTAATAAAAGAATATCAAGATATAGGAAAGCTAAAATAGGTCTCTTCAACTTCCTAGAAGACTGGAACTACATAGATGTCCGAAATTCTTAGAAAGAAAAAAATATGGGTGAACAATACATCATATAGTAGAATCAACTATATCTAGACACCACTAGAAATTAGTTTAAATAATATATATAAATTCCAAAATATTTTTATAGAAACATTATTAAATAGTAATCATACTCTATTATTAATAAGAATGACAATAAACAATTCGCTTAAAAATCAAGTGCAAGAACAATGTAGAACAAAAGGAAAAGAAATACTTGATTCAGTAAATTTCATAATAGAACAATAGAAGAAATTTAAATTTTGGATAGAAAACAAATTTTTAAAAACTAATTCTTAATCTTCCTAATCAAGAGTGAAGAATAGTTCTCAAGAACTTAAAAAGGCCTAGTATGATTTCAAGTTAACAATCATCAAGAGTATTTACAAATATCTTAAAAAAAAAAGGATTTATTCTACTTTCAAATAAAGAAAAAAGCAAAGCCTGAATTAGTAATCTCAAAAGAAGACTTTGAAGCCTACAGGAAAGCTAATAAGATCCACTTTCTTTTGAAGAAAATACAAGCTAACTGGAATACAAGAATCCTAACAAATATTGAAAAGACTATTCAGAAACTAAGAAGACTTGATAAATTTATCAAAGAAAAAATAACTCCTTCCCAATTACGAGAAGAAATTTCAAAGCTATTATTAAAGAACATTGAAATAGGGTATAATTTCAAAATGGTATATAAGAAAAAAAAAAGTTTTTATATCAGAAATCAAATTAAAGAAGCCTTATAAAACAGATGTGAAGATCTCAAGTTCAATCAAAAATTGATGTTAAGCTCAATTTTGAATTGCAAAAGACTAAGATTCATATTAGATTGAGTATTAATCAAGAATCAAAAAGGGATAAAATATATAGCTACCAATCTACAAACTATCAAAAGCAAGGTTGAGGATTATTATAAAGAAGCTTTTAAACAAATAAATGTTAATTTTGAAAGCTTAAATCCTTTTTGAAAAAAAGAATATTAACCTAAAAAGTGGATTGGTTCAATATGATATTCACTACTAATAGAGAAAATAAAAATAAAGAAGCTCAAAGCTATTTTATAACACCTCCCAAACAATAAGATAGCTGGTTCCTTATATATCAGTTATAAAATACTCAAGCACTTAGGTACTAAAGGAAAAAAGACCTTATACTTTTTGCTTAACAAAGTCCTAAATACTAGATAGATACTTGAGAAATAGAAAAGTAGTAATATTTATCCTATTCCTAAACCCAAGTCCTAAAAATACCAACTAAACAATACCAAATCCATTGTTCTTCTAAAAACAGCTTGCAAATATTTCACCAAAATCTTTACCAATTATCTATTAAGGATATATAAACAACACAAAATCTTTAAAGGTTCAAACTTTACTAACTTATTAGGAGAAAGTACAATAGAACCCACCCACCTACTAAATAGTATATATGAGAAAGCTAGAAAAAAAAGAAAAGAACTATGGATCCTCTTTTAAGACACTGCTAAAGCATATGACATAATATTCCTATTCATGCTTAAAAAAGCCATATATCAGATTCTAATTTCTACAATTATTAAGAAAATCATAATAGATCTTTTCAAAGACAAAAGTTGTAATATTATTCTTCCCAATGGATTTTCTAGCCCAATAGTTGCAGAAGATGATATAAATCAAGAAAAAACTATCTCTCTACTGTTATGGAGAATTTTTTATAACCCACTGCTTTGTAAAATCTAAAATAATACTGATCTGGATTATATTATGGAAAAAGAATAGTCACCAAACTTCCACAAACCTAAGGAAAAGGTCAAGTTCTCCCTAAGGCAAGCAGTGACAGCTTACATAAATGACACAACATGATTGTCAAATTCAAAAAAAAACTTGAAAATATTTTGAAAGAAGCAAAAAAGTTTTATATAAAAAATGACTTATAAATTAATGTAACAAAATCAGTTTTCTTTACTATCAACTGAAATACGCAAGATCTTGGAAGGATTCAAGTTGGAACAAAAGATATTATGGTTAATGAAATTGATAAAAAGAATCAGACCAGATTCTTTGATATTTGGTTAGGATCAAAACAGAAAAGTCAGGATATAATCAATCTAATAAAATCAGAAATTAGGATGATAATTCAGGTAATATCTAAAAAGAAGTTAACAGAAAAATATACTTATTATATTATTAATAGAGTGCTAATCTTCAAAATAAAATATAGAATACAATATATATATCTTAATGAGAAGACATGTGATGAACTCACAGCCATGTTTAGAAAGGTTTTTAAGAACAAAGCACTAATCTGTGAAATAACACCAAACAGTTACATCCATAACAAAAAAATATATGGTCTCAAAAGTATTTGGAAAATACAATTGGAAATTTATATATTATTGCTATTTTGCCAGCTCAACAATAGTGAGATCTCTAGTTTGGCCACCATAATCTGATTGAAACAGAGCCAGATCAAAACTGAGAATCTAGAAATATCTTAGATAATTCAGTGAACTCATACAAGATAATTAAAGAAAACCTGGCAGCTGCAACATTGGTCCTGACCAAAGACCTACAAATTACCTTTCAAAGTTGAAAATAAAAAAAATCTTCAATTATTAGGGAAATATCTTATTTATTAAGTCAATACTACAAAATGATAGAGAATATGAGAAAGTTATTCTATCACTTTGTAAACATAAGATTATATTCCTAGATCAAATCATCAATACAACTATAATGACACTCAAGAAATGGAGAACAATCTAGATTTTCTTTAGCAAATACAAAGATTCAATCCCCAAAGATCTGTAAAAAGGTGATAGAGAATCATGATCTTCTAAGAAAGTCATTACATGGATTAGACTGGATAGGCTACAATATCCAAACTAAAACTTTTTCAGTATATCCAAATGGAAGGAAAATATACTGGGCAATCTGCTCTAGCTCTTTAATTGACATATTGGGAAAAATATTATTCTTGAATAACAAAATTCAGTTTGTCCCATATTAATTGACAGATAATCTTACTAGTAATCATATTCTACTTTAATTAGATAGACCATCCCAAGTAACAAAAATAGGTATATTACAAGTTCACCTTCTTTCACAACTAAACAAACACAAAAATTTGAGAAAAGAAAAACAAGTTCTCCTACCAGGCAACTTTACAAATTGACTAATAGTTACAAAGTAATAAGTAATAACTTTACTAATATCTAGATATGAAGTGAAAATCCAAGTAAAAAACTGGAAAGCCATGTTAATAATACAAGCCATTGAATCAGAAGAACATATAGATGAACTTATGGTGTCCTAAAATATAATAAAAGGTGTATAGTTAATTAGTTTACTTTCTATACAGATAAATCTTATAAAAAAAAGACAAAAGATAGTGAGCTTGAAATAGGTTTAACCTGAGTTCTAGTAGAAAACAACAAAGTTGTGAAGCAATTTTTAGCAAGGACATCAACATGATCATTAGAAAGTAAAACAGAAATAATGGTTATTTTAACTATAATATATATAGCTTTCTGAAACACAACAGTTTTAATCTTTTTTGATTGAAATACTGCAGTTAAGACATGAAAGTCCATTAGTTCACAAGTGGAGATATCAACAAGAAAATGGATAAAGACTACTAATTGACTATTATAAAGTAAAATTAAAAACCTAGTTAAAAAGAAAGATCTCATCTTGAAAATTATAAAGATCAAAGTCCATAGAATTAATAAGTTCAATAATCAAGTAGACCTACTCATCAAATAAACTAAATATGAAAATCCAATAATCTGGCACTAACTACTAGAGTTAGGGACAGTTCTTACAATAGCTATATAGAGGGAGCATATAATAGAGATCAGTATTAGGGAATTTATTAAAATATATAACAGGAAAAAGATTAAAAAAAATTGAACAATATAGAAAAGAATTCAAGAACTGTAGATTAAAAATAATAAAATCATAGACTGATTAATTTTCTAGAATCAGTTCAATCTATTCAATACTTTCGATACCTTTTTCAAAGATAATAAAGACAAAAGCTTCTTGACTAATCTGATCTATAATGAACTTCTAGTACTGTAGATATTGAAGAAAAGAAAATTAGATTTTTATACCATAATAATCTGTTTAGTATGTGAACTTCAAGAAGAAATATTAAGACATCTGTTCGAATATCTAATAATTAAAGAAATCAGAGAAAATATATAGAAAAAAACAAAAAAAAAGATCAATTGCTATATTAGTAAAGAAATTAAAGACAAAGAAGATGTTTATTTTACAATCAATGACTGGATAAGTAAATGATTAAATGGGATTCAACAATCTGATAGAAGCTTTTTTAATACTATTTATGGATATATGAAAGAGAACAAAACCACTTTCTTAAATAATTATCTTAAAGTACAACTCAAAATTCTCCAACAGTCATATAGAGCATAATCAGTAAGCTTTGTTATAATATGAGGAAAAATTTAAAGGATAATATATGAACAATCACTGCAAAAAAAGTAATAGAGTAGGAAAAGAAGCAGAATATTATTGAAAAGACAAAAAAACCAAAAGATCTGAACATAGATTCATTACATAGATTATATAAAAATAGAAAGAAGAACCTACATTTGCAGAAGATCTAGAACAAGAAGTTTTTAAAAGAAAGAAGAAATGAAGTATATAGAAAATATTAAGAATTGTATTTGTTATGGAAAGAAATAATTTGATTTTTAACTGCAGTTGAAATTTAAAATAATCTATAGTAATAACCTATAAGCAATGATTTTATTGACTAGAGAATTTATTCAAGTCAGTAAAGGAATGAAATATTATTTCCTAAGTCACATTTAGAGAAATAGTTTTTTAATAATAGGTGAGTTAGTATATAAAAGTCAAAATATTTTATAAATATCTTTTTTATATACAATAAAGACAAGCTATACTAATCTGACTATGAGTTAAAAAAAAATTATACTTGAAATTAAACCTTTTTTAAAAATTTAAAGTTATTAATAAACAAGTTAACGTAAAATTTAATTAACCATAATATATATTAATTGTTTAATCTATTTTAATTAATTTTTATATTAATTAGTAAATATATTTTATTAAATATTTTTATAAAACTCTTTTCACTGATTCTCTAACCACACACAAAAAAGATGTTCACAAGAAGTTTTATATTTCTTTGCTAATAAAGTCTTTATATTTTCATCAAAACAACTTGAAGCTTGTCTTCATGTATCTTTACTACCATCCCTTACTTGTTTATAAACTCCTTTAAATAAAAACTTAAGCCTCTAGTGGTCTGAAAAAACTCAAGTACATACTTTCTCTACTAAGAGCAAGAAGTTTCTAGGAAGTAAAAGAACTGACAAGTAGAGTGTCACCCTACAAAGCTAGAAGTGACAAACAATAGAGGTTCTGTTGATAGGAGAAGGCTTATTATCTATCTTCTCACATACTATTTTATACTTTCTTAAAGTATCTACTATTTTTCATGGTTTTCTTGGGGAATTTTGCCTATCTCAGTTTGACCTTGAATTTTTAATAGCACAATGTCACCTGGCATCTAATTGATTGGTATGAAACATGTTAATAACAGAATATAAGCAAGCTTCTATTGGTCACTTCATATGTTCTTATGATGTCATTGATGACAGAAAGAATTGATTGATGTTTCATGTCTGCTCTACTCCTTCAATTGGGTTAACCTACAGATCAAGTATCATGAGACCAATAAAATATGAGTAACAAGTCCCCAGGTGGTAAAAAAACTATTATTTGTTCAAACTGAGATCTTTCTCTCCTATCATTCCAGTCAAGCAAAGTTCAAGACAAGGTCTTCCTCTTATCCCAGTCAGGCAATAAGACCGAACAGTCTCTAGTTCATACTAATCTCCAACCCTTTAGTTACAGTTGAGAATACATTTTCCCAAAAGTTGTTAAAGGATATTACAATCGATAATGATCCCACCACTATCGTTAATCTCTCACCATTATAAAACAAAAGGATTATTGGGGAATCTAATCTTTTGGATAATAAAAGATGTATACCAGTAAAATTTCTTTAATTAGGCATGGCTGTTGAAAGATATCATACTGAAACAATATGACCTAGTCCTTATTAGATCATATAAGAACCTGGGATTTATCATAAGTTGTCTGTCTATCATAGGCAGATAAAAAATCACTGTCCAAAGAAGGTTGGGACTAAGTGTGTCCTGGAAGTAAAGACTCTCACTAAGCGATAAGTCTCCTAAGACGGTACATAAAAAGGAAATCAAGATCAAGAATGGATAAGTTTTTCAAATGGTCAGAAAAAGAAAGGATATCTCAATCAGACATTTCTTATTGAAAAGAGATCTTGAAAAACAGATCTTTGGAGGAAGTTGAAAATATTTTTTTTAATTTTTACTTTTTTATTTTCTTGTCATCTATTTAGACATTTTTAAATATCACCTCTTCCCTTTTTTTCAATCCATTCTTTTGTAGTTTTCTGTATTCCAGTGGCTTGGTTAGACATATGGCAGTGACAACCTGCTAATAATAATGCAGTGAACTAGAAGAGTTTTCATCCAAAGACACTGCAGAGCAAAATATTATCCTCAAGATCAAACTTAGAGGCTTTTATACTTAAGACAAATTAGTTAGATTAGAATAATAATTTAGCTGTAATATGTATTATGCTGCTCAAATAAAAATGTACTTGTGTTTTTAATTGATTAATAAACTGACAATCTAACCTGACTATGAGTACTCAAAAAAAAAAAAATAAATAAATATATTATATTAATTTAATTATAGGTAAAAAAAATAAAAATAAAAAATAAATATTAAAGTATATTTTTATAAATATATTATTTATTTATTTTTTAATATTATACTTTTTTTTTTATAAATAAAACTTATTTAATTAAAAAAAAAAAATTCTTTTAAAAATTTTTTTATTATTAATAGTATATTAAATATATAATTAAAATTAAATAAATTCTTATTAATTTTTAATTTTCTTTTTAATTAAATTTATCAGTTATACTATAAAAGTTATATCCAATTATTCAAATCTATCAAACAAAATTAGATTATATAAAAATCAAACTTCTAACTTTCTATTAATTAAAGATTATAATCCATAGTTATATTATTAAAAAGATTATATAAAGAAAATTTCTAGTTTAACTTCTGTAAATGCTTTTGGACTTTTTTGCCCTTTATAGATTTTAGAAAATCTAATATTTAGTCATAATTAAAAAATAATTATATATTATAATATATCTTTATTGAATTATTAAATCAATATCTATAATATTATAATAGTAATAGGAAATGAAAGAAATCAAATAATTTAAGAAAAACTAAGACAAGAAAAAGATGAATATAAAGTAATAGTAGAATATTTTACTTGTTATAATACAAATAATAATCAAGAAACTAGTTTGCAAAAATACTTTAGATATTCAAAAGGTACAATACAAAATAGTGATTGTATTATAGAGAGAGGTATAGAAGAAATTTATTTAGTATCATATCTTAATACAAGAAAATCTATTAGAAGAGTACAAAAATTAAAAATTTTTAATTTTAGGACAATCCTGGAAAAAAGGATCCAAGAAATAATTTACAATAATCAAAGTTCTCTTATGTTTCAAAATGACAAAATAAATTATATAGATATTGAAACCTAAAAAGAAATTATTATTAGGAAAAATATTAAAGAAAGAGTATATCAAGACCACTTAATAGAAATACTTCAACGTAATCTCGAATTCAAAGAAAAATTAACCTTTTATTCTAATAGATTACTAATTAATCATGAAAAAAAATAAATAAAAATAAGAGCTCTTAGATTCAGATAAAAAAAAATAGAAAAAGAAAGCAAGTTTTAAACAGAAGTAAACAACTGACCCTTATCTACAAGAGTTGAATTAATGGCAATTGTAATGATACTTTTAGTAATTTCCATTAATAGTACAGTTGATATTTATATAAATAGTCAAGCTTGTATTTTTAAATGGAAAATAACAAGAAAAAAAAATTTAAAAAAAAATACATAAAAAATAATTAAAGGAGAAAAATTGATTTCTTTGAATACAAATGGTAAAACTAATAAAGAAGAAAAATATAAATCTAAAGCTTACCAAAGTTAAGGTATACTTCCATAACTCTTATAATAAAGAAGCAGATGTCCTTAATAAAGAAATCCTAAAACTCCTATTGATTAAATAAAAAGATTTCCTTTATATAAGATCATCGCAGAAATTAAAAGACAAGACAAAACCTTAGACAATCCAATTAGACAATTTGTCAAAATATTAATAACAAAACAATAGTCTATCAATAAATACAATAAAATAGAATAGAAAAAAAATGGAACTATCAAATTTTAAAGCACCAACTTCACATATAGGATCTGATATGAAAAAGAATCAAAAATAGATATATATAAGATATATCTTTTAAGAAATTTTAATATAGAAACTTTTTTATCAAACTGACTAATAATAAGCTATTAACATTAAATAATTAACCATAAGAAGGCCTAATTTATATAAGCAAATAAAATATATTGTATATAATTAACAAGAAGAACTATAGAACACTTGCTAAAATATTTAGTCTATAAGAACTAACTATAAGTAGTATGAAATAAAGGAGTAGATGGAATTACTAAAAACTTTAAAGAGCTTCTGAAAAAAAAAAAAAAAAGTTGTAGAGAAAATTATCAGACTGATTACTAATAATTGAGAAGAACTTGGGGGGCTTAACAAGTAAATCTCTAGACTAGTGAAACAGATTTCTTAAACTAATCAAGATACATTAAGTTTTTGAAACAGTAGTCTTATTTTAAAAATAGCAAACCTAAAATACTATGAAAAACATATAGGAAAAAAAGCAAGGAAATGAATATTAAATATACAAAAAAAGAGTTTACAATCAAGTCTAAAAAAGAATTGAGAACAAGAGATATAAAAAGATTATCAAATAAAAACAATTACAAGAAATTAGTAGAGTAGACAAGACTAAATGACCTTCAAGTTTTATAGGTTAGAAAACAATATTCTTCAAAAAAAGATAACTATTATTAGAAGAAAAAAATCTAGAAAATGATAAAAGTCTTCAAGAAATTTTAATAAAAAAAGTAAAATATATAATAAAGTGATTGGATTTTGAGTTCTGTTAAAACATCACATAGTTATCTATAGTAATGATCTGTAGGCAATGAAGTTAGCAGTTAAAAGGATTTTTACTTAAATTACTAATGAAGTAATAAATTTCTTCTAAAGTTATACTTAGAGTTTTGATAAATTTTAAAATAATGATGAATGAGTTAGATAGAAATTTAGCTTTAGTGATATATTTTAATATAAAGTATATAAAATATTTAATAAAATATATATACTGTATCTAGCCTAATAGAAAACTTAAAAAAAACTTTTTCTACTAATCCCTAGTTTTCCTAAAAAAAATTTTTTTTGATAATTTTCTTGAAAAACAAAAAAAGCCAGCTACAATACAAGAAAAACTTTTAACAAAACCAGAAAAATAATAAGAAATAACTATACAAGACTAGTTTTTGGTGCATCTAATCTTCTGATAACAAGAAGTAGAAAAGTACAAGCACACTTCAACCATACTTTATAGATTTTTTTTCTTTATAAAGAAAAGAAAACTTTAAGAAAACTGATTCATAGTAAGCTCTTTAAGATCCAATGTCAACTCTTTAAGCTCTCAACCAGGCTAATACAAATTAATACCTTTTTTGATATCAAGAAAAATCTTGTAAACAATAGATCAAATTAATAAATCAGTTCAGACTCAAGGTTTACAATACCTAGGAGAATGTCTGAGTCTTTTTTACTAAACAGTAAAGAACATTAAAACATCACAACAATAATATATAATAATCACTATATTGCATAAAGCATGAACACATTATTCAAGAATATAATAACTTGTTTATGTATCAAATAGTTAATCTAATCAAAACATAATTAAATTCTCAATTTCATATATTTTAACTAAATTATTTTGATAAATAATATTGATTAACTGGAATTAAAAGTAAACAATGATGTATATCTGATCAAAGTAAATAATAACATATGTCTAATCAAAATATAATACTATACAAAAGTAAACAACATATTTTTTGTTATATGTGATTCAATATAGCAATGAAAAATATAAGTTAAGAAACATATATTATAAATACATTGATCTAACTATCAAACAAATATAATCAATAATAAATACTATGGACTATACAAACTATTTACAGACAATAACTATCACAAATAATATCTCAGATAGGGTTCCAGGACTAAGCAGATACTTGATCCTAGATAGTAACATCATTAGAATTCTAAATATTAATCAAACTATCTTTATTAAGGTCACAATTTTCAAATAATATATTCTTTACTTATAGGTTCAGGAGTATGATAAAGAAGAAGATCTTTTAGCCCCCTTTTTGAAGAACAAGTATTTTGAAATAATAAACTAGAAAGAAAAATTATAACAAGCTTCTTATACTTCTCCAAAGAAGTAACTAGTAATAGTAAATTTTTATGCAATTAAATATTTTTCAGAAAAGGAAATAGACATATAGTAGAAGTTCAATCAACAATAATGACAGAAATTTCCTCTAATATTAAAATTAAAATATGAGAAAAGACAATAAAAGATCAGTCAAAATAGAAGAAATTATTGAAAAAATTAAAGGGAATAACATTATAGAGCAGTTCATATATTCCACAAGAAATAGATCAAAAACATTTAGCCTAAATCCATTTTATATCAAAAAAGATAATAAATATAAAATAAAAATATTTATGGCTAGACTTCTAGGAGAATCAAAATATAAACAAGTAATATATCTCTAAAATATATTGGAACTATTAAAAGACTCAAAGTCTTTTAAAAAAGAGTTCCTCAATGACAATGCTCGAACAACTTTCTATTATAAAGAAGAAGAAAATGCTTTGCAATATCTAAAAAAAGCTAATAAAAAAGAGAAAGAAAACTTTATAGTTATACCTCTAGAGATAAAAAAATGGATAAATACTTTATACTCTTTATATAAAAAAATCTTTCAGTAAAAAGAAAAGGAAAATAAGAGATCTTTAATATAATTTTCATTGATATTGATTGAAATCACTTAAAATATGAGATCAAATCTGTCCTTCAAAGATATGAAGAGATAACTAATATTTATATTTACAATTATTCAAAATTACAAAAAAGAATTAAAGCTCAAATAATATTATACTAGCAATATAATAATATGGAAAAAAAAATAGATAATTTATATCAATTAAAAAATAATTAAAACCATTTTTACTCTACATAAGCCAGATAATAATGAGATTAATAACATTATTAAATAGTGAAACTCCCAGTTCTTAAAATTGTATAAAACATATAATACCATAACTAGTCTAATTGTATAAGCAATTAGATATACTAAAGCAAAAGTATGTTATATATCTAGAAACTCTTATATACTCAAGAGAAAAGAATATATAGTAATATAGATCATATCAGTCCAAGATCTAGCAAGAGCAGTGAATTAATATATTTTATTCATAGGCATAAACTAACATGTGATATAAAGGAATATTTTACAAAAGAAATAGAAGCCTTAAAAGAGTAGTTTTATGAGATAGAAGTTTCTAAACTAGAAAGTGATTCAAGTAGTAATGAATCTAGTTAATAAGTTATAAGAATAGGAAGGACAGATATTAGAAGAAATAAAAAGTCTAAATAGAGATTCAGAGGTTTAGAAAAAATAAGCTTTTATAATAATACTGACAGTTCCAACAAGTCAACCAAAAACTATTTAAATAAGACCAACTAATAAGAAATCAAATAAATATAAAACAAACTTAAAACAATAAGTCAAGATAGTGAAGAAACAAAATATTTAAATATCTAGTTATAGGAAGTAATAAAGACCTAAATAATAATCAATAACAATAGAAAGTTTTATAGAGATAAGATATAAAATATAAGATGGAAGATAGATATAACTCCCTAAACCTTATTTTAATAAACTTAAAAAGTTGAATAGTAGAATTTCTAGATTAAAAGGAAAAACAACTTCTAGTAAATGAATAAAAAAGAATAGAGAAGATGCAAATTACTCTTAAAAACATCAGTTTTTCAAAATAATAATAAAAAAAACTGAACCAATTCTTCTGTAACAAATATTCTAAACAAGGGTAAGGGGTAACAAATAGAACAAGAAGAAATGATTTAATAGCAAAATAATTAAGATATGGATATATTTTTTCAAATAAAAAAAATAGAGTTTTTCAAGAAAGTAAAAAACAAAAGTATATAAAAAAAGAAAAAAGATAATAATATTCATAAAAAAGTAATATACACAATATTAAAGGTATCTTAGATATAATAATTCAATATAACCTTAAGGAAAAACATAGGAACAAAAAATAGAAATGCTAGGATTAAATGAGATCAAATTGTTAAAACAAAGGTAAAATTGGTATTCAGCAATCAGACATCATATAAATATTTCTATAGTATCAACGCAAATATTACATATAGAACAAGAAACAATTTATTGATTAAAAAAGATCTTGAAAAAAAAAGTAGCATTAGTAGAAGAAATGGAAGAATATACAGTATAACTACAGTTAACTTATTGATAAAAAGAAACAAAATCTGTATTATATAAGTATATATTCTATTAAACAAGCAAAGAAACAAAAAGTATAAAAGAAAGTGAAAGTTTTATTAAGAATAAATATGGGTAAGAGTTTCATATAATATTAAGAAGAAATTTCAATATAATATACAATCTAGTAAAAGATAGAATATTATCTTTCAAAGTAAAGTTCAAACCATTAAGATATCCAAAATCTCTTTATTCAACTTTCTTAATAAATAGAACTTCTTGAATATACAGATAGTATAGAAAGGTCTCAACAAAATGAGATGCAATAAGTAATAGTTGAATTGATTATATATGGATATCACAAGATCTAATAAGATATCCAATTCTACAATTTGACAATCAGAGCATAAAAGAAAGTTATAAATAGTGATCACACAATATTAATAATTATTATTAAAACTGACTCATCCTACGCCTTCTCCAATACTTTATTAAGAAAAGATCATATTTAGTAACAATCGGGATGAATACTTTCCCATACTATCTAAGAATTTACAGATCACTAGAGAGAAATAGAACAGGAAACTATCTATTTTTATGACTCAATCTATGTCTAACCTAATCAGGATAAGGAAAATACATGACCACCTAGTGTAAATACTTCTATTTTAAAAACAAAGTGAAGGACAAATAAGATTCACAAGCTGTGCATTGCTCACTCATCCCCATATTTGGGAATTGACATTATCTAGAATACACTAATACATCCACTGATCGGCTTGTTGTCACTCACTATAGGGCTTAACATGTCAGGACTTGCACAAGAGTCCTAACACCATCTGATGTTAGAGGTCTCTTGTATTAGTCTTGCGACTAGTCAGTGTTAAAAAGAAAAATTAAAATGGTGGGAGAAGATTAAAAAAATTTACAAGAAAATGAGGTAGAGGAAGAAATGAAGGGATGCCTAACAATTACTCATCCACTCAACTTTGTCTTAGAAGGAACTCGATCTATAGCCTTGACACTTTTGGTATTGAGAGAGAGAGGTGATCACAGTCCATGTGATGTTTATCCATCTGCACAACTAGCCGGTGACTTATAATGGACCTAAGGTTCTTATGGAGCTTAGGAAATGCATTCACATCCCATATCACATATATCCTTGTTTACATTTCTGCTAACCATAGAACAACCAGTCCCAAACTTCAGCCAATCAATCCGTCTAGAATCTGGTGTAACAGAAAATTCAGGATCAAGCTAGGGTAGACAAAATTCCTCCAAAAAATCAAGAAACCTACTACATACTGAGAGAGAAGCCATTTTTGTCTGTAATATTGATGTCTGCCAATGGCTAGCATAGAGTTGTTGGCCCAAACTTCTTCCTAGACTCTGGGACCTCCATAGGGAAGAGAGGAAGGGTACTTTTTCATCTAGTTTCTTCTTCCTAGAAAAGCTTTCTTGCCATTAACTTTTTAGGTAGAAGGTTTGTGAAGAGGAAAAGTAAACAAGAAGGGTATAATATGACCACTGCCAAGCGAGGTAGGTATTTTTAGAGAGAGTTTTGAAGTTTTATTACTTTAAAAACATAAAGTTTTTGAGAAACGCTTCTTTGGAAGTGGTGGTCAGGGATCTACGGGAAAGAGTTGATAATATTGAATTATAGACCTTGACACAATATTAATAATGACACTATATGATATAAATCTTTTTACTAGAAACATGTTAAACAAATTATTTATCAAAGGAAAAAAAAATAGATATAAAAGAGTTAACAATAGATCAATAGCAGACATTTAATAACAGTTTGAATTATAAGTTCAAAACAATATTAGATCACCTATTACAAGAAGAACTAGAAGAAAATATAAGTAAAGTTTAAGTAAACAAAATATAGAAGACATTCAAAAAGCTAGTTAACAAGGCAGCTTTCAACAAACTTGTAATAAAAAATATATTAATCTCAAGAAATAAATACTATAGACATAGTCCAGAGTTTATTAAATACAGAAAAACATTATAATTAATAATACTCTTTAAAAAAGTAGAGTCTTCTAACAACTTAGACAAGTTACAAATTCTGAGTGCAACTATAGAGAAACATAACAAAGCTCACATATCAAGAAATTTTTTTGACAAAGATCTCTAGAGATTTTTGGATATAAATTTTTAAAGGCACTCTGTTATTATTAGAAGTCTCCAGAGTAGAGATTTATATATAGAACTTTGAAGAATTTCAAATGTTTTAAATTGTAATAAAATAATTTCACATTATTATTAAAATATTTATTTTTAAAAA